>VYZS01013114.1:100260-121639 GCA_013400695.1 Neodrepanis coruscans | reverse complement strand
TGTTGTTTATTCCATCTTTCTTCACAAGTGAGAGTTCTGGACAGGTCTCCTGGCTTGGAATTTTGTCACATGGCAAACGAACAAAATGATCCTGTTGGTTTCTAAACACACACAGTTCCGTCTGAAATCCAAGTAAATTGTTGGTTCTCTAATTAAATGTGCAGCCCTATCAGGAGGGTGGTGTGAGCACTGCTGCATCACTGCTGCTCCACATTTTCAGGATGTCCTTGAGTATGCTTTATGTTTGCAGGGATGGTGAGATAAGAAGGGATAATTTCATTAGGAAAATGCAGCAAGAGAGTGGTTTAAGAGATGGGTGAAGACATTTTGCAAGTGAAATATTTTCATCCTCTTGCATTTTGGAGACATCACCAATGTACAAGTACTTCTCCATAAATTATGTGCTGTTGACAGTCACGTGCTCCTCAGGGTGGGAACAATGGGAGGGATCAGGTGCAATTGGATCTCTCTAAAAAATCCCATTCAACAGAAACTATTTGTGTTTCCTGCAAATAGTAGTTACCAGATTTTGAAAATTCTTTCCAAGCAAAAATCTGTCTTAATAGGTTTGGTACTTTTAGGTAGAACACCTGCCTGCATAGAAAGAAACATAAAAGGATAATTTAATACAATTTATCAAACCAATATTTTGCCTCTTCTCCTGTGGACTGTAATGGTTCTCTTGTACTGAACTCCTGGATGCAACCCAGTCTTTATGAATATACCTGTTATTTTGGACAGGATTAGACTCTGCCGTTCATCTCAACTATCTGTTAATTGCAACAACAGATTTTTGCATATTCAGATCTTCTAAACATATTGCTTACAATTAAAAAAGAGTGATGAATCCTCCAATTTTTTAAGAGACAAAACAGAATCTAATCTTTAGTGGTTTAGCCACCATTGCACATAATCAATATATTAATCCTTTAAAATCTGATGCTTCTCAAATAGTGGGTTTTTTTGTGTGTATTGGTAAGGATTTGTTATTTGAATAATCAAGACATGAAAAGTGTGGTGCTGCCTAAGATTCAGATTAAAATCTTATTTGATCTATTAAATATATTTGATATATATATAAAATATATATATTATATATAATATATATTAAATATATTAAAAATATTTGATCTATTAAAAATACTGTCCTGGGCACAAAATATTAATTGTTTTATTAAAATCTGTTTGCATGAATCATTCACTAACACGAGGCAATGTACTTGGTTGCAACTCAAAATAACCTCATTTGAGCAAATGTTTCTAATCAAGGGGAAGTAGCCTGGGATGATGCTGCAGAATTGTTTGCTCGTGTTGTGCAAAGAATGTTTTTTAACCGAGTGTTGTTAGTTGGTGGAGTCCCTGCAGTAAATCTAACCCAGTGGCTGATGCTGTGTGCCATTCTCAGAGGGATTGGGGAATGTGCTGTTGGGTGAGATTCCCTGGTGCCCTTTACTGGGATGCAGGTGCATAAAACTACATTTCAGGATAAGTGTCAGCTATGGGCTGGGTGAGTGGAAATGCTGGTGACTGAATGCCTGTCACTTGTGATGTTATGACTAAGAGTTGTCATCAGTAGATTTCTCTAGAGAGAAATATTTAATAGCAGGTCTCAAGAGACTGTAATTTTCTTTGTGCAGATCTACTGGAGGGCAGGAAGGCTCTGCAGAGGGATCTGGAGAGGCTGAATTGATGGGCTGAGGTTCAACAAGGCCAAGTGCTGGGTCCTGCACTTGGGCCACAAGAACTCCCTGGAATGCTACAGGCTGGGGCAGAGGGGATGGAAAGCTGGAAAAGCAGCTGAATGTGAGCTCAGGAGGGCAAGAAGGCCAAGGGCACCTGGCTTGGGTCAGAACAGTGTGGGAGCAGGAACACTGGGCTCTGCTGGGGCACCTTCAGTCCTGGGCTCACTTTGGACCTTCTCACAACAAGAAGGAGATTGAGGGGCTGGAGCGTGTCCAGGGAAGGGGATGGAGCTCAGGAAGGGTCTGGAGCACCAGGAGCAGCTGAGGGAGCTGGGGGGGCTCAGCCTGGAGAAAAGGAGGCTCAGGGAGGACCTTCTGGCTCTCTCCAACTCCCTGATAGGAGGGGAGAGCCTGATGGGGGTCAGGCTCTGCTCCCAGGAAACAAGGGACAGGGCAAAAGGAAATGGCCTCAAGTTGCACCAGAGAAGATTTAGGTGGGATATTTGGAAAAAAAATTCACTGAAAATTCTGAGCATTGGAACAGGCTGTTCATGGACATGGTGGAGTCACCATTCCTGAACATTTTCAAAGAAACCTCTGGACATGGCACTTGGGGATGTGGTTT
Source organism: Neodrepanis coruscans (assembly GCA_013400695.1). Taxonomy (NCBI): domain Eukaryota; kingdom Metazoa; phylum Chordata; class Aves; order Passeriformes; family Philepittidae; genus Neodrepanis; species Neodrepanis coruscans. The sequence goes on along the minus strand of VYZS01013114.1, from coordinate 119,332 downwards.
AGGTGGTGGTAAAGTTGGGCTCGATGATCTTAGAGGGCTTTTCCAACCTAAACATTTCTGTTCTATTCTAGAGAAAATGTTCCAAAAGCTGTACAAAAGTGGGAATCCTAAATATAAGCTGAGTCAGAGTCTTTTTCTTGAGATCCCATTAACCCCGTGTCCTTTCCAAAACATTCTTTCATTCTGAGATACATTATGTTAGATTTTGAAAATTAATATATGACACATAGGGATAGATCTCATTGACAGCAGTTGGCAGCTACATAATAATTAGGGTCATGAGCAGTAAAATATTCAGAGGTTAAATTAAAAAACCCAAACCTGAATTTATTAAATTGCTTGGCTTTATATGAATTTTTAATTAAGTCTGTTTAAAGCATTTCACCTTTCATTTTCATGTATCTACAACTGTGTAATTCACTAACTCTTTGTTATGGCAAGTTTTTTCAATCATATCTGGTTTACAGAGTTTTCCCCTGAATTATTTCTTTCTAGTGGAGCTACATTAGATGAGGCAGTGCCCATGTATGTGCTGGGTGCATCTGGGCTAAAATAGCCATTTGAAGTCAATCCAAGTCTTTTTGTTTATCTGCCCTTGGCTTTTTCTTTTTTCAGAATATTTGGAGTTATGCAGAATATTTCTAGTAACGAGAAAAAATTCTAAGTATTTTTAAAACTGACTCTCAGGTATCTCTTCTACAGTTACTTCTTTTTAACAGTATTTTCTGTAGAAAACACTGTAATTACCTCAGGCATTTCAACAATGGGAAAAAAACTCTGGACAAAACACTACACAAGTCATAATGGACTATTAGATCATTCTCCAGATGAGACATTTAATTCCACACAAATTTAGAACTGTACTCTATATAAAGTATCCAGTTGTGTTGTTAATTCTTTAAATTTGTGGACAGCATTAATTTAATCTAAAAGCTTTATGTGTTTAGTTGAGTTTTCTTCTTTAGTATTTTGAACTGCTGTTACTTTTCTTCCCCCTTTTCCCTTGACTGTTCAGCAGAGCTGCCTGTCTGGACTGTCCTGATTTGTCTTCATTCAGTGCCTGGAACACAGAAGCGATTTGCAATTTATGATTCTCTCTTTTGGTCCTTCTTGGTTTCATGCTCAGAATATAGTCTATTACAGAGGCAGCAGATGAATCTTTCTTCTTTCCTTTGACCTTAATTTTATTTATGTTCTGTGGAAAAATCCTGGACTGCCTCAGTTAAATCAGTTCCTGGGAGTTCAAGCAATATGTGGTAATACACGTTCTTCTAATACCGATTTTCATCTCGTGTTTTAATTTTCTTTTTATTTCCCTTTTTAAAAAAATATCTTCTTTTTGTCTTTATGAGGATTTAACTAGAAATTTAATTTTAAAATGTGAAACAATAGTCAAAATCCACATTAAAGGTGCTTGTTTGGTGTGGCCAGTGGATGGCAGAGAAAAGGGAAAACTCAGAACGTATGTTGGAGACATTTAATTTCTTTTTTTAAGAAATATTTATTTATGTAAGCAGATATTTTAAAAAATGAGCTGAAGGAAGCATGTACCAATACAAGCAATACCTTACAATGATATTTATTTATAAGAGAATATCAAATAACTGTGCTTTGGTAACACTTTCTCTGTCTTAGTGTGTGTTGCTGAAGCCATACCACAGTTTTTCTTGAGCGCTGAGTTTTACACTCGTAATATTTCCAGAATATTTCTTGACTCTCTCTCTCTCTCTATATATATATATATTTATAAGCATGTCTAAAAGTTTTTGGGTTTTTTTTAAGAATGTTTGCTGAATTTCCAGCTTTGTTGTGAATGGTTTATTGGCAGTTGATTTAAGCAGTAACTAGCTAAAATACAATGAATTACGAAGTAAAAACCTGGTTTGCAGCAATGGCAAAGTGGTCTAAATGTATCAGGATGTACAACAGCATTTCTCCTGTACTGGCTTCAGTGCTGTCACCTGAACATATTCCAAGAGTGTGAAGGAGAACTTGAAGCACAGGTGTTGTGTTTAAACGTGCAGAGGGTTTTATGTCTCCATTTGTATTCAAGGCTGTGTTTGGGCAGGAGTGGCTCTCGAGTTAACTCAGGAACTACTCTCTTTGTAGAGGGTTTTTTTCATGCAAACCTTTTGACAGAATTACAGGGAAGAACATATACATGAAAACATAGTGATAAATAGCCAGGCAGTTATTTGTAGTTTAAAAGACTGAAAAAATGGCATTGGGAGAAGACATGAAGTTTCTTAAAGAAGGATATTTCAAAAGGTCTGGGCAGTTTCCTCTCCATTCTCTCTCTGTAACAGCTGCTGCTCTGCAGTTTTCTTCTTTGCTTACTCTTGATGAGCTGTGACTGTTTTTTTTTGGTTGGGTTTTTTGTTTGTTTATTCCTTTTGAGCATGAACTGAAGACAATTGGTACTTATGAATACCATTACAGCTGCTGGGGGAAGAAGCAGGTACTGCAGTGCATTTTGCTGGAGTTCTACTTTGTTGTAGATTTTTCACAGGATTCATATCAAGTATATTCTCACTGAAGGTGTAAAAGGCTAATTAAACAAATATATCATTCATTAGGGATGGGTAAACCTGTCTGGAAAATCTAAACAAGATAACACAGGGGTCCAAACTGAAGCTAAGTGGAAGTTTTCTATATTGAAATCAAATCTAAAGGAGCTGTTCAGCTTAGATTAACTTTCAAAAGCTCCATCCAGCCCCTTCCTACTCCAGTCTTGTTATTGTCTTTCAACTCATGAGAGAACCATTAGGGACATTTTAATCCTAGTTCTATTTCTTTTGTATCTTTTATCTGTGGTTTATTCTCAGAGTGTTATTTTGACAGAACTGTTATTTCACATAAGCACGTGGCTAAACAAGTTGCTTCACAAGCAAAGCAATATCTGAAACTGGGCAACCTACAACCCTTGTGCTGTGTCCCTACATCCTCATGCAGTGTCCCTTTCCACTGCAGATGATGTTGTGTGTTTCCTCTTATACATAAAAGAGGCATTTGTTGTCTGTCTCTGAGCCACCCCTGTGACATCCAGATCTTACTGTGGTACAGGCACAACTTCCTTGCCCTTCCTCTTCCTTCCCTGTGCAACTGCACCTGTCCCTCCTCACCTTCCCTGGCTGCTGGGCTGGCACCAGTGGTTGCCTCCACTGTTGAAGATGTGCAAGTACCAACCACTGATGAGCTTGGAAGAACCCCTAAGATACTTTTCCATCAGTATCTGTGCTAGTGGGTTTTCTTTCCTCTAATCACACCCAGACAGAAGTTCAAATATTCAGGACAGTTGTTAGACCTAAACACTTGTGAGTTCTCTGGCCTCCATCAACTTGGTTGGAACATGAAAATGAATTCAAAATTTGTCAGGGGAGATGGGGACAGGCAGCATTGCAAAGCCTCATGGCTTGGGGACAGCATGTTGTATTGCAAGGGAGAGCCTTCTTATCAAATTACAGAGCAGGAAACTTGTTTTGTGAGCATAACCTCTAATTTTGCCAGTATACTGATAATAAAAGCCAAGCATCTTCTGCAATAAAATGTCAGCAATGCATTGCAGCAAATTTGCAGTTATTATTACAAACAGTCTGTACTTTGCTGTAGTTTGGGGAGTGCTTTCAGATTCATAGTCATGCCATGTATATTATAATTCACTTGTGAAAAATGGGAAATACCCCAAGTTATGCTAGTTATCATAGGCCAAAAGTAATTTAATTTCATTGCACATTACTTCAGTTGTTATAGTACCAGGGAATAAAATAATCACTCAGGAAACAATTTTGCAGCAGATGACCAAAATGTTTTATTGCTCAATACCAATCACTGGATTAGGAAAATGGGTTACAACTGTGAGTGATGAGTTCCTAAAGCCCCTGAATGATGATTTCTGTAAATGTCTGCTTGATTTCATTAACCTTGAGCATTCTGAGAAATAACTGACCATGAGATTTGCCTTTACCTAATATTTTGTACTGCATTTACTCTGTGTGTTTATAATACACGAGACATCTATCTGAAAGTCACTTAAATGAGTGTACTTGGTTTTAAATAACTAGTAGGAACTAAAGAATTTTTCTATTGAAGCATGTTACAGTTCTGCTTAAACCTGTGCTATTCAGCAAGTGAAGAGTGATCTTGTAAAACAATAGGATGAAAAAATGAAAAGATTTTTTTGTTTAAATGAGACCATTACATAATATTTAATACAGTCCTTATGTTTTCCTGCCAAAAATACCACTTTTTAAGGTTTTGCCTGTAGTGATCTCTCACTCAGTGGAAGCTCAGCTCTGAAATCAGAGTGCAGATGTCATCATGAAACATTTGAATTAAGTCTCAGTGCAGTCACTGGAGTGTTGTATTCTTTTCCTGTGAATCTGTGGAGAGTTTACCACTGAACCAGTGTAGGAAAATGTATTTATTTCAATTTTACCTGTTTAAAATAGCAAATATACCAGCAGTAAACTCTGAGTGAGAGGTACTACTCTTCTCCCCTGCCTGACCTAAAGGTTTGAATTTTTTTTTTCTCAGATCTGAATGGTAAATTATAAGTGCAATATTGATCCAACTGGAAAACCAGTCATGTAGGCTGTGTGTCTGGTTTGTCACATGGTGAAAAATGTACTGTGTGGAAATGAGAAAGAACATCCTGAAGAATAATAAGGTTGCTAATCAAGCTTGTTACCAATGACAGTTTGGGGGAATTGTTTTAAAGGGTAAATGATCTGCAGTGCCATCAAGCATGGTGTATAATTAGATACTCTTCACACATCTTTCTAGTTTGGTGTATCTTCCTTTCAAAATACTTTTGCTGAACACCATAGCACTGAAAATATGCCTTTAGGGGCTGGCTGGTTAACTGTGTATTGGCCTCAGTGGACTCACAGAAGTGGTCATGGCAAAGCTCACCATGAGTGTCCTGCTTTTAGACCAGCCTGGTGCTGCTCTTTCATTTGTGGGTGGTTTTGGTTCCAGTTTCAGAGTAAGGTCAGACATGGGCAGCTTGGTTTGAAATGAAGACTGATTTTCTGTGTTGCTTCACATCTCCCCTGACTCTGTAAATGGAAGGCTGCAACTTTGTTTAGCTGCCAGCCAGCAGAAAAATGACCCATCAGCATCTCCCTCTCCTCCAGAACCCACTGTCTGTGTCTGGTGTGTTACACCCACAGATACAGCAATTATGGAGAGAGAATAAACAGGGAGAAGGCAAACCCTGTGTCAGCTTGGCTACTGCAGCTTTTCTGGAAATTGATTCTGGACTTCTGTGCAGCAGGGCACCAGAGCATTAAGAGCAAAAATGGCATTTGGACAGCAGCATGAGAAGTGCAGAAGATGGATGGGCTTGAAAAACCCAAATTCCACCCCCCAACATATGGAGGGAAGAGGTTCCTGTTGAGAGAGTGGTGCACACACAGCTGCTCCCTGTCTCATCCCCTGGCTCCTGCCACTCAGAGCAGCTATGTAGAAAACACCAAATTATTGTCCTTCAGGGTTTACCAAACTTTCCTCTTGAGAGACCTTGTCCTAAGAACAAAATCCATTCCCATTCACCAACTTCTATTCCTAACTCCCGAAGTTTGCTTTTGCCCCGCTGGATTCTGAGTCTTTGTTGTCCTACTGGTCAGATCTCCTTTGTGCAGCTGAGTGGGACAGACTGGGAAGGAGTCTGAATAACTTCCCAGATTTGTGTGAGAAGCCTGAATAGAGGAAAACATACTCTTTCTGATGTTTTGCTTTGTGCAACAGCACAGCATAGGGTGAGAAATGGATGTCCTACTTCTGCCTATTGATTTCTTCAAGAATGTTCTTCTATTTGTGCCATTTCTTCATGGTTCTGTTTTCTGTTGTGTGTTTGAAAGGTTTCAGTTCCTGACAACATGATCTATTATTTTTCTGTCCAGCTGGCTAAGTTCCCTTCCCAACTTCTTTTCTGGGCTTTACCCTCAAGTCAGATATTTCTGCTTTCAAATTTCAGCCTGGATTGCCTGGTGGTAATGCAATTCATAACAACAGGATTTAAAAATTTTTAGGATCTGTTGTCCAGGGCTTTATTAAAGAGGCTAAAAATACCCCATGAACTCCATGAGGATTTTATGTAGAGAAAGGGACTGAATAGATCAAATTTTATTGGTCTGCCATCAGACTTGGTTTAAATTCTGTACTTTTCTGATTGCAAAGGTTAAAGTGGCAGGAGGAAAGATAGTGAAAAGGGATAAAGCAGTGATCTGTCTGCCCATCAGAAGCTATTGGATTGCAGTGGTTTACAGTGCAATATTCTGAAAGAATTCGGCAGTAGAACTGTTTGCCAGATCAGTGTGATTGGATTTTGAATTACTGACCTTTTGCTCCCAAAGACACTCTGTTGTCTTTGCAAGATTATTGGTGGAATATTTTTGCAAACACAGAATTTAGCAGGGTTGATAGGGGTTTCAGTCTTTGTTTTCTCTCGAGCAGTTTCTCAGCTCTTCTTAAATGATTTCTGAAGAAGAATGATTCCTGGCAGAAGGGTAACAGCTTAGTGGAACTCTGTACTGTAGTTACTCTTCTGCCCTTTATATACACCCATTATACATGGATGTATAATGACACATTTGAGGAGGTGATTTGACACTTCTGTTTTATTTCTTTTAGGTTCTACCTGTAATTGTCTGGTTTTAGCTGTGGCTTCACACTTTGATATTTCCGAAATTAATTTGTAATTTTATTTCTCCTGATCAATGTGCCCTGTGTGGATTCATAAAGTACCAAAATACTGTGTGAAAGAGAAGTGTATTAAATCTGTTTGCTTATTTTTTTCAGTAAATACACCTCTCTGAGTAGTGGCAACAATTCCTTGAAGTTACAGTGGCTCTGGTTACAATTTCCTTGGAACAATAAACAATGGTGACTGCATGGCTTATCCTGCCAGAAACAAGATCTATTATTGTGCCTTCATTTTCTTATTAATAAGGCTCTGTCAAAGGAAGATCAAAACTCAATACTATGTTTAAGTTGCAAAAATAGATATAAGAGGTATATTTTAAGTTTCTTCTCACAAGAACTATGCTATCAATGTAAAACATGCAGAATATATGTCCCTTACACATAGAAAATGATGTATCAATTTCTTAATTGAAAATATAAGTGAAGCTCAGAAGTGGTGGTGAGTTGTGGAAGGCCAGTTGCAGGCTGTGTGCTCTGAGGGAAGGGAAGTGTTGCTGTCCCAGCCCTATTACATAAAGAACGTCTAAGCTGTTTTGGATGCTTAGTACAGCCTAAACTGGATAAACAGGATGTAGTAAACAGATTACAGCAGTGTTTATTGGGAATTCATCCTGATGTGGGAAGTAAAGGAACCATTAAGTGCTGTATAAATAGGGTAAAATGAAAAGGTGCTGTGCAGTGTTGAACAGTTTTTGCGTTAACTGAGCAATAACTGCAAAGATTTCTCTAAGGAGAATTAAAAAACAGTTGTTTGCTTAAGTACGATTGAGATAAATATGCTTTTGGTTTGGAAGGTATGTTTTCAGCACTAAGGATTAAGTGGACTTGGCAGTTCCTCTGAGCTTGACATTGATATTGTAATGAGCTTTAAATAGCTGATTCCCAATTGCTGCTGCTCCCTGTGCCCCCGAGGTCAGCCCCAGGGTCACACTGGATATCAGCGAGCTTGGCTTCCTCACACTCCCCAGGGACACGTCCCCAGGTGACACTCAGACTCCTGAAAATCTGTCAGTTCATCATGACTCACTGGAAGTGCTACTAGCAGAGGAGAAAGCAGGGATTACACCCTTGCCATCTGTTAGGAGCCTCCTGCTCCCTCCTGGCTGAGGCTGTGGGGTGTGAGGATGTGGATCAGGTTATCAGGAAGGATGACGTGGCACAAGAGGGTGGTGAGAGGATGTGCTTCTGCTCAGTGTGAAAAGCAGGTGACCAGAGCACACGGTCCTTGTGCCATTTCAGTGACCTCCCACTTCACCGTTTATGTAACAGTGTCATTTCTTAACAAAAAGTGCAACTTTCTCCTTCTACATTTGCACCGTTTCCTTCCAGAGCACCCGAAGTAATTTTAATTTCTGCAGTAAGAATGTGGTGGGTTGAATTCTTTTTGTTTGAGAGAAGCCAACTGGAAAACACAGAAGCAGAACTGGACTGGTACCTACAATGTTTGTCATACTTGAAGAACATACAAGACCTTGACATTTCTGCAGTGAGATCATTGTGCCTGTGCTTGCAGCTCTTGGTCAAAAAGATGGGCAAAACAACCAGAAAAGAGAAATACTATGGAAATATTTGAAATGCAAAATCATTCCAGTTAGTGTAGAGAACAAACCTAGAGAACAAGCAGCTGTTCTCCAAACTTTTGAGCTAAGCACAAACCAGGCATTTTTATTCTGAAACAAATTCGAAGTGTTGCAATTGTTCTGGAACAGTAAATTTGGATCCTCCCCAGTGTGGTGGGAAGAGGTGGCTCTGAAGCTCTGTGCTCCCAAGGGAAGGAGCAGCAGTAATGTCCTTCTAACACACAGGGAAGTAAAGAGTATTCCAGGACAGCACCACTTCCTGGGATGCCTGTTTGTCAAATAAATCCTGTGACCTTGTTTCTGATCAGTTGTCAGGGAATATCAGTCAGAGACTGATTTTATAATCTGAATAAGTATCTTATTTCTAATAGCTAAGTCACCATATGGGTACAGTGCTGTAACCTATTGATACAGAAGGGATGTGATACTCCTGTGAGTAACCGTGGAGTAGCTGGCTGCCAAAATTTTTAAGTGGGACACTAGAATTGCTTTTACAACTATTTAATTATTTAAGGACAACCTGCAAAAAAGCCCTAAACTTGGCAAACCTGCACTCCTCCTAACCCTGGAATCAAAGTGATCTGGAATACCGAAACTACTCTTTACCTGGAGAGAATGACTTTCCTGCTGGACTGAGGAGTTTTCACCACCTCTGGAACTAATTAGAACAAGAAATAGAAGAATTTCAAGCTTGGTGTCACTCATATCTTTAGAAAAAATTTTCTTGTTCTGTACTATCTCTTCTTATTTTTATCCTTTTTGTACATAAGTTTAGATAGAAAAAAACCATTATTATGGTTCACTGATGTTGCTAAAGCTTTTTGTGTCAGAGTCACCCACTCATAATTTGTTATAAATCATAAGGTTTTACAGAGGTTTTATGCTTAACTGTTCTTGGTAAAGTTTCTACATTTCATTATGACTTTCCATTGCACATGTTATAAGCTAAATGTATCATTTCAATTCTGTGATATCTTAAGTGTTTCTAAAAATCATTTTTACAAATGTACAAAAGTTTAAAATGCTGGACAAAAAGTGAAGGGGATTTTTGAGAATTTCTAGCTTATGTTTTCATAAACTTTGTGTTAACATTTTTCCCTTTCTACTGGGAACAGATTTTGTTGAGATTTTAAAAATATTTTAAAATCACAGTGGTCAGCATTTTCTTTTCCATTTCTAGGTCTTACTAAGATGCTCATGCAAGTAATACAAACATGGATTAAATTTAATCTGGGGAATAAATAGGAGCAAAATAAACTGCTTTATTATTATGAACATATTAATATTAAGCTATTAATGTGGAATGGTTGGTTTCATATTAATCTCAAATCTCAACAGCAAATGGTCACCTTGAGCATTTCTGAAATCCACTGAGTGAAGTGAAACTGAACTCATTTGTTCAGAGTGCACTTAATGAAACCTTATTACACACACTGCTGTTCCCAAATTCCAGCACTGTGGCAATTACTGGAGAAGATGATGTTGGGGTTTTTACAGAGGCACAGTGGTTTCTCATCTTCATTCATCTACCTTTTCCTAGAGTTGTGCTGAAGAGTGAAAAATGACTTTCCTTGTACTGTTCCATACTTAGAAGAGCTAATATTTTAATTCTGTGTGACGTGTATGTGTATAATTACACATTTTGTTCTTCTGGACCAATACTATTCCAGTTTTCCAGCTGCTGAGTGACTTCCCCCTTCCACTGAGTGGTTTGATGCAACATACCACCCTGGCAAGGAATGAAGAATAAATCTCTCCTCCTCCTAATTTGCATTAATGTGTCACTGGGGCAGAATATTTTCCCTCTGTTGACTTCTTGTTTACAGGCAATGGTTTGCAAAGCAGCCCTGGAGAAAGTGTTGTGGGATTTTGGTGTTTGTGGCACAGAGCTGCTGTGATAAAACTGCTTGAGTGACTTTGTGTGTGTGAAACATTGATGAATTCATGGAGCAATGCCTATATCCCTGTCTGCTTTTACAACCTGAAAGATCCTGTCATGTGCATAAGGGCAAATCATCTCTTTCTTTATTTTACTGTGTCATATTCTGAAAAATCTTTAGGTTTATGTGTTTTGGTATTGTAAAAGAAGAACTCTGCAGGTTACATTTAGCTTTAGAAAGTGCTTTACCCTGGTGGGGGTCAGGCAGGGTTCTCTTATCCTTCCAGGGTGGCCTCTCCAGGAATTCAGAGAAAAAGTCCAAAAGCAGTGCAGTCTTTGGGGTCTGGACAGCCCTTGAAGGAAAACAAGAGAAAAAAAAATTGCTTTGATGACTTTTATTTAATGATTTTAGTGATATGCCTGAATTTCAGAGAAATACAATAATTTATCAAGCAGCAATCACTCCCATTCTGTAAACTATAAAGGACCACGACGAGTCTTGGTTCTATCTGATCTGGCCACTGAAGTTTCCCAGTGCTTCCATGCAGAGACTGGTGAGAGCTGGTGCTGTGCTGCACTTGCTAAAGGGTGAGCAGCCTTTAGGCTCCCTCAGCAATTAAATATAAATATTTTAAACAGAACAGTTGCACCACTCAAGTAAGTGTGAAACATATTTCCTAGAAAGGACTTTCATTGAGATATGTGATTCCCAGTACTAGAACCAGCTGTAAATTCTCTTTTGCTGAATGTTTTTTTTAAAATTTTGCCTTGTTTTTTTTTTTTTTTTTTATTCTCTGTGTGTTGGGTTTTTTTTCTTCATTAAAAGGGGCAGGATTTCTGTCTTACAATGCAACTGGCCCTTCATACCCAAAACACAGCAGCTGCCAAATGATGCAGGCACTTTTTGGTGTTGATTTAGCTGAGCAAACTCCATAATTGGGCAGTAAGTAGCCGCTGTTTAAGTTCCTTGGGAGATATTTGTTTGCAAGTCAGCATTACAGGGCTTATCAGCTTTGTAAACCTCATGTCTTCCACGGCTGTAAAAGCTTTGAGAGGAAGCTGAAAGCTTTCAGGAGCTTGCAGGGCTCCAGCTGCTCTGGAAATCCAGGCTGATTTCTCGTCCACACTGGTCTGGGGCAGGAGGTTTTCTGTCAGGTGTCTTGTGTATCTTGGATTAGTCCATGCTCAGCCTTTAAGAGCCCTGCTCATGTCTGGATTATGGAAATAGAGCCTCACTTTGAGTTTCCTGGTGTACAAGTATGTTATGGATTTATGGAGTCCTAGAATAGCTTGAGTTGGAATTGATTCACAAAGATCATCACAGTCCAGCTCCTGCTCCTGCACAGGACACCTCAAAAATCCCACCATGTCCTTGACAGCATTGTCCAATATGTCCTCATGATGCTGAATCTGTGGCTGGCATTGGTCTGTTACAGCTTGAACATGTAAATTTTGGGAAATTAGTACTTAACTCATTCCAAAAGTTTTGTTATCTGGGGTTAGTAGTCATTCTTAAATGGCAGGAGGATATTTTTAAAGCTATGTTTATGTTTTGGTCAAACATTTGGGACATTCTTATTATAGTTTGTATATTTTCATTGTCATAATTACGGAAAAACCATGGTGGGGAATGGATTTAGACTGTGAGAACAGTAGCAAAAGTACACAAATGTAGTGTTTAAATCCTGTTCTCTTGGTTTAGGAGATGTAACATAACATGTAATTAAATGATAATGTTATTGAGGTTGAAAGCGGTTTTGCAACCAGGACTTCCACTGTTCTATCTACCTTTTAAAGCAGATGAATTACTTTAAAAGACTGGTTCTTTTGGAAAAAGAACCAAAAAACTTTTACAGAACCTTAGAAAGTAGAAAACATTTACTTTTAAAACTGTCTTCTCAATCAGGAATTCTGTTCTTATGTTGCAAGAAGGTTTGTCATGACAAATGCATTTGGATGAATTTAGAGTAATAAAGTTTCTTAAGAAAATATTTGATGTGATAGAAACCAAAAATGTGTTGTGGGCATTGGACAAACTCACAGATAAAAGAAATGAGTACAGATTAATAAAATATAACAAAAATATTGTTGGGTTAAATTTTGGGGCCTGCCCCTTGATGAGTTCCAGTTGATACATCTCTAGAAGGCAGTGAAGCAAAACTGCTTTGTCTTGCTTATTCATTCAGTTTATGGCAAAAAAATCCTTCTCCCCCTGCCCTACTTTCCTGGAACATATCACAGAATGGTTTGGGTTGGAAGGGACCTTCAAGATCATCCCATTCCACCCCCTTCCATGGGCAGGGACAGCTCCCACTCTCCCAGGTTGCTCCAAGCCCCGTCCAACCTGGCCTTGGACACTTCCAGGGANTGGGGAATGGATTTAGACTGTGAGAACAGTAGCAAAAGTACACAAATGTAGTGTTTAAATCCTGTTCTCTTGGTTTAGGAGATGTAACATAACATGTAATTAAATGATAATGTTATTGAGGTTGAAAGCGGTTTTGCAACCAGGACTTCCACTGTTCTATCTACCTTTTAAAGCAGATGAATTACTTTAAAAGACTGGTTCTTTTGGAAAAAGAACCAAAAAACTTTTACAGAACCTTAGAAAGTAGAAAACATTTACTTTTAAAACTGTCTTCTCAATCAGGAATTCTGTTCTTATGTTGCAAGAAGGTTTGTCATGACAAATGCATTTGGATGAATTTAGAGTAATAAAGTTTCTTAAGAAAATATTTGATGTGATAGAAACCAAAAATGTGTTGTGGGCATTGGACAAACTCACAGATAAAAGAAATGAGTACAGATTAATAAAATATAACAAAAATATTGTTGGGTTAAATTTTGGGGCCTGCCCCTTGATGAGTTCCAGTTGATACATCTCTAGAAGGCAGTGAAGCAAAACTGCTTTGTCTTGCTTATTCATTCAGTTTATGGCAAAAAAATCCTTCTCCCCCTGCCCTACTTTCCTGGAACATATCACAGAATGGTTTGGGTTGGAAGGGACCTTCAAGATCATCCCATTCCACCCCCTTCCATGGGCAGGGACACCTCCCACTCTCCCAGGTTGCTCCAAGCCCCGTCCAACCTGGCCTTGGACACTTCCAGGGGTGGGGCAGCCACAACTTCCCAGGATAACCTATATATTGACTCAGTCCCAGTTGGCACAGGGAGAAGGGGAGGTTGCTGAGTTGTCTTTCTGCCTGTCCTCAAACTGTATCAGAGGAGTGGCTGTTGCTGGAGGAGGCCTGTGAGTGGGTTCCTCCTCACACCACCGACCTGGGGGTCATCACTCTTGATGTGAAATATATTCCACCTGCATAAAGAAGTAGGATTTTAACATCTGTGTTTGTAAATTAGTTTGTGTAATGATGCTCATCACTGTCTTATAGTTTTTTTGCCATTATCTTTAAAATCTGGAGACACAGTGGCTGCCTTGCACTTATCACTTACCTTTGGGGGCAGTAACATGACACCTTCATAAAATATTACTGCTCAGTTGCTATCTATATGTCTGAAAAATGTGCTGCAGTGGGATGTCTTGGATACTGCTGCAGTAGCACAAAAAATCTGTGGAGTTGAGTTTGTTTTTACCTTTCTGTAGAGGGGGTCAAATTTCCTTTACACGTGCAGGTTTTGGAGCACATTTTTTAGAGATCTCTATGAAATCTTGAGTTACAGCAGACACTTGGTTATTAAGTGCAGAGCTGGAAGGTGAGTTTTCATCTGGTCACCAGCTTATGGGGTGCTTGCCTTGGAGCTTTTTTCATAATTTATAGTTCTTAGACTTTTGTCAACTCTGCTTGCAGAGGACTGGTGTAAGCAAAATTCTCAGAAGAGGAGAAAGGGAAGGGCTGATAAAAAGGTCACCCCTGAAACTGTAACAGGTACAATTGTATCGATTGAATCAAACTCACTTCTTTATTTCAGACTTGGGGTAGACAATTTTTGCTTAAAAATCGTAGTTTCTTTTAACTGTTCTTTTAAATGAGCCATTTTATTCTTGAATTTGAGATGACATTGCTAAATTTATGAAAAAACAGGTAAAGGGTGGCCTACTTTTTCTATTACCGTTTCTTCATTTTATTGCTTCCCAATTTTGTCATTAATTTAGTTCTTAATCTCACCTTTTTTTTTTTTTATGCAGTTGTAGGTTTTAAAATGTTGCTAAAAATGGCTTTCTGATTTCCTATAGAGAAAAATTCAGTTCAAAAATCAAAAGTATTTTATGGCTTCAGAAACAGGTGGTATTTGAGCCTTTCCCCCAAGCAACAGGAACCCCCCTCCTCCCATACTTTCCATCATCTCCATTCCTTCTTATTCCTTCCTCTCTCCTTTAACTTTGTATCTGTGCCTTAATACAACTATTTGATACAGATTTATTGTATCTTATCTTCCATAGAAGCCTGAAAAAAAAATAAAAACCTGGTGCTACTGTTGCAAATTTCCTAAAGATACTTGGGCAAGAAACAGTATTTTATCTGTTCCCAGGGTTATCCAGGCCAGTAAATTACATTTATGTTCAGGGAAATATGTATATATCTGCCTAACAAAGACAATTTGTATAACATATGATGAAAACATTGTTACTCTGAGCTTCATGCAGATTTTAGAGCAGTGGCAGAAGTGACTTTCCTAAAGTAATGTCTTAGAGTGCATGTCCCTTCCTCACCCTGTGAACCAAACTTCTCTCCGTTTGTTCTGAGAATTTTTAAGCACTCCCCACTCCAGCTGGCTATTCCCCCCCTGTGACTTTAGATAAAACAATTCAGAGTTACTCAGGATGGAAAGTACCATAAAGGTAAGGTAAATAAGTCCCCTGAATTCTTAAATTCACCTCCTCTGTTCAGGTTGAGAATAAATGCTCATAAACACTCATCTGCTTGAAAACGGGAATTGCAGAAAAAGGGTTTGTCTGTATGAACATTATAGTGCCAGCAGTGTCTGCTTTGAAGTGCCATTTACCTTCTGCTGGAGCAGCCACTGCTGGGCTCTTCCCCCCAGGAGCTGGGAGCACTCATTGTTCACAGGTATGGACACAGTGGAATTCTTGCCTGGCTGTGCCTGGTGCACTCTGTACTTTTGCAGGTCACGGTGCCATTTGGGCTTTGGCTAATTGTGCAAGATATTTATTGGTTGCTTTTTGCCTGCTGTACAATATGTGCCAATCCTTCATAAATCAAGAGTTGCTCTTCAGTCCAACCAGTTAGAAATGAGCTGGAAGTGTGGCTGTGTGTGGCTGGAGTGAGTGGAGTTTCTTGTGGATGCTTGGAAACACTCGCTGAGCAAACTGCTGGGGTTAACAGGAGTAATGGTAGAGATGGGGTTGGAGTGTGAGTAGCTGTGAGACAGAATTGTGAGTATATTTGAGGATACACCTGTATTTCTGATGCTTAGTCAAATCAGTGTGAAATGCTCAGAGGACACCAGCAAAAGATGTGATTAATGTGTATTTTAGTTCTGCCATTCACGAGGCAGACCGGCTGTAACACTGGGTTTTTAACAATATGAAACCCAGCAATTTATCACAGTTGAAGGGTTTTCATGCTCAGGTTCTTGGTTGGATGTTAAATGTGAATAAAAATTCATGTTTTTTAAATATGTAACAAATAGATTTTTGTCATATTTGTCCTTTTCACTTAAGAAATGAGTCATCTTACAGCAAGTGCCTCTCAGGACTTTATGGAGGTTTCACATACTGCTTTCTTGTTAAGTTATAATTTTGGTTTATGTTGCATCACTTCCATGCTTTGAATGTACTTTTTTACCAGGTTGTATAATGCCATGTTTTATTTCTGTAATCTTTTAAAATTTCTTAATTACCTGGACAGTAACCATTTGGTCCAATGTTTGGGTGAAGTTATCTGTAGTATTTTTTGAGGTTCTATTTGCCCTCACAAAACTCAGAGCCTGGGACTTTAGTTTCTTCACCTGAAGGGTTCTGTACATATGAAATACTACTTTAAATTCTGATCAGTCAAGAATGCATTAACTCACAGAATTTGATCTTCTAAGGTAAAAGTCCAACAGTGCTTGTTTTAAATGCCACAGATGGTTCTTGCAGACTGTATCACACGTCTCTATGAGGCTTAGAGGAGGAAATGTTACACTCTACAGATACAGAGATCTAATGTAAAGGAGTCAGCAGTTAATTTCATGACTTTTTCACAGTGTGACACTGATAGACATAATTTGCCCCATTAAAATATAGTAGCTTTTCATGAGATACTTAGAGGATAACTAAAAAGCTTTTTAAAATTTTAGATGTTTTATAATTATTTTCTTTCTCTAATCACAATTCTATCTTTTATTAATGGGATATAATGTTTGTCTGTGAGAAAGCTCAGTGCCCAACGTTCAGACAGTGTGATGTGAGTGTTCTCTAAAGCCAAACCTCCCTGGGCTCAGGCAGATGCACTCAGCAATTTGGGGTTCAGGTACATTCTAATGTGAGGAGAAACAAGGAGTTAAATGATGGCTGTTTAGAATAGACAGAACCAATATTAACTTCATGTGTGTGTATATGTCCATCTATAAGTCCTCTCTCCCATAATTTTTTTTTAACATGGATTGTTACTACTTGTCCTGTTTATTTTTAAAAATAAGCATTTTTTTTTTTTAAATTAAAGATTGTAAGAAATCTTTCCCTTTCTCTATTTCTTTATTTCCTCCAAGCTTTAAGTTGAGAATAATAGCTCAATATATTTATGTTCATTCTGGAAAAAAACCTGTTACAATTCAATTTAGGCAAGTTTTATGAAAAAAAATCTAGGCTTGCATGGTGTCCAAACCTCTGAAGGGAAGCTGAGAAATAGGAACACTGACTTTGGTGCCTCCCCTCTTTTGTGATGTTTTAGTGGTTGAGAGGTTCAGTGAGGGAGCTGGAATTCAGTTTCATCTTCTGCTTCAGCCCATTTAGTCACCCACCACCTCCTATTTTGCTGCATATTCCCATAACAGAGAACTTGCCTGGTATTCTGGCTTTGGTGGGAAGACTTCCTTTGCTACCAGTCCTATGTTTCATGTACAATACTCAAACAAATAAGTAAAACCAGCAGGCAGTGGTTGGAGCTCTAAGAGCTTCCTGTCTTTTCAGTGGCCTTTCCTAGGAGTGGTTTCAAGAAGTCATTGTTTCTGGTTTGAGCGGTTCTAACTTCAGTGGCTCTTGTTTTGCTTAGTTTTGCACATGCTTACATTTGTTCTGTGGGTGAAGAGCTGTCTTGTCTCCGGCACAATAGCCTGAGGTGTGCACAAAGCCCAGGCTTTATTTTCTTGAGTAGACATGGAGCATTAAAAAATTAGGAACACAGGAACTGACAGGCCAAATGAATGCGCTTTCTTCGCTGTCTTCTGTTGCAAACCAGTGAGTTCTGCCAGGGCCAGTTTAAATTACCCAGAATGGAAAACTGTAACAGTGTCAGAAATACCATTTTATTTTTCAGCATCTGTTAGTAAAAGCAAGCCTGTCCCCACTGGTGTTGCCTCCTCCCTGTGGTGTGTTCCCTGTGCTGCTCTTGCCTCTCTTCCCAGACGGTGTGTGCAGTCAGCTGGGAAGGGGAGAGGGAGACAGGGCTCCGGAGGGGGTGGAGAGAACAGGGAAAGGTGTGTCTCTTCTGACACACGTTCGGAGCACTCTGGAGGTGTAGCCTTAGGTAAGTACATCATACCATGGTCATTTGTGCCTCCCTGGAACGGGGAGCTGTGTCTCACTTGCATATTTTATCTCCTGGTTCAGTAATACAATCCCAGTGCTGGGAGAATTTCAGGTACGGGAGATTAATGCTTTTAGTGGGAACTTTCTTGCTGTGCTTTGCTCTCCATTGGGATAATTTGGTGCTGTCTGGACAATGTTTTGTGTTCTGAGGGAGGGTACACGAGTGGTGTGAATACTGAGGAATGAGCTGGGTTCCTTTTAAGGCGGATCTGTGGGTTTGGGAGAGAGAGAATGTCAATTATTATTTGTAGAGCCAGAAGGCAAATGATAATTGCTTTGAAAAGTCCCCTATGTTTTAATTTTGGAAAGTATGGTAATAGAAATGATTCATTATAGTAGAGTTATGTATGTAAAATAAAAACTAAACTATTACTGGTTTTGCAGGGTTTATTACCTAGTGATGATGTTGTACCTGAAATATTAATCAGCTCTTTATAATCTCTGTAACCATTGTCACTTAATGTACTTTTTAGCCCATTACAAATGCAATGTTTTGAGATGAATTTCATAAGTAACAGTAAGTGTTTGGTACTACAAGGAAATATCTGGGAAGAAAATAAGCAGCTTATTCATGAACTTCATGTGACAATGCTTATGTTTTGGATGGATTTCTGTACTGACAATGTACTTGCTTTCTATTTAAACATGGTCTTTTGAAAATGCCTTCAGCACCAGCTTTTGACTTGCCAGAATTTCATGTGCTGTTTTGTTCCTTTCTTGCTTTCAGACCTATATAATAGCTGTGAATTTTATGTCTTTAACTTGAGCTTAGGCACCAATAGGAACAATATTCAAATATTTATTTTGTGGGTTAGAATATTTCTGAATTAAGCATGTTAAATGCATAAAATCAAACTAAATATTTTAGTAGTACATAGAATACATCACCATTTCTGCTCCTTGTTGCAAGTAAGGATAGAGGAAAATAGATTACAATATTATTTTTGGTAAAATACAGCAACATTTTGCAAATTGTCATGTTTTACACAGTCAGGTTTTGCTTATCCTTGAATTTTGAACAGATTCACAGTGCAGTTTTAGCTGAACTTCAAATGGTACCAGAGGTCTGGATGGGGTGATATATTTGGATTTGTAAATGCTGAAGTGAATTTTATAACTTCTCTGGAAGAATTAGCTGAAAAAGGATTCTCAAAAAGACTTTTTTTTTTTTTTTTTTTTTTTTTTTTTTTGTTT
>VYZS01013114.1:70570-100233 GCA_013400695.1 Neodrepanis coruscans | reverse complement strand
TTTTTTTTTTTTTTTTTTTGGTAAGGATTCAAGTTGCACATGAAATATTGGCAGCCAATCTGCCATTTATCAATCTACCTGAGCTTTTTTCATCCCCTCCAGAGAGACAATCCATACTTTTTAAAGTGTTTCTATGTGGGCAAGTCTGTGAAATTGAATTCTGCCTGAAAATACCCCGAGTTGGTAAAGCATGGTTATGTAACTGGTATTGCATAATAATGCATTTAATGATATTCTAATAGGAGTTTGCTTTTATCGCTGGTTCTTTGGGAGAAAAGGTTGCAGGAATGTGACTAATTACCCTCCTTCTTTAAGGTTATCAGCTGTCCTCATTTTCAAGGACATCCCTTGCTAACAGGGACAACCCTGGAATCATGGAGGCTTTATTGAAAATGGGGCAATGTTCTAATTTCAGAAAAATCCCCTGTCAACCAGAAATCTGAGCAGCTCCAGAGCCTCACGTGGGCTCAGAGGGCACCACATCTGTCCAGAGGAGGATCAGCACTGGGTGCCTTCCCTCCTGGGAGGCAAAGAGGTGGAACCCAGAGGTGCTGCAGCAGCCAGAAATCCCACAGCTGGGAATGAGCAGTAGTACAGATAGGACACCCTCCGCTTCCCCCCCCGCCCCTCCACAATTTTTAGATGTAAAAGAAATGAATTGTGTGTTCAGTTTTTCCTCTCTGTAACTTCCCTGTGGCTACAAAGCTCACGACAAGTCATGAGAATGGGTCAGCCAAGTCGGGTTCGTTGTCCCATTCCACTCGAATGGAAAGACCAGGCAGCAAATGTTGGAGCATTGGAAGGAATTTTCGCAGAGGTTGAGGCTAAATTTAAAGGAAGAACAGCTCTCTGCACTCTCTGTTCTCAGACACTTGTCAAAAGAAAAAAGTGGGTTTAAGAAGAGCTGAGATTTGTTTGACGACTTTGTTATCTCTGTACTTGAACTGAGAATATTTTATATGAGTTTTAAAATAAGGAAGTCCTGGGGTTATATAAGAGGTTAGCCAAGTACAACACAGGGGAAGATGCAGGAAGGATTAAAAGCTGAATTTACTCTGGGTTTTAAATGTGTGCTAAGACATGTCTGATTGTATAGATATCCAAAGGCTTCTTCCATGGAAGAGATCCCTGATACCTCAGTTCTACCCCTCTGAAGCAGGAGTGCCTGTAAAGGCCTTCCTGGATTTCATGAGATTTCCTGTACTTGAGACAATCTTGTGTAATGATTTATTTTATTGGAATTAAAACTCTCTAGTTTTCCTAGCACAGAAACCTTAATAAATTGGAGGCCTTTGATAGGACTCTGTTAAAATATAAACTCCTTGCCTTTTCTCGAAATTGTCTTCCTGACATTTGGGACTTCTACACCTTGGGTTCCAGATCTGCCCAGGTCAGCAGCTTCCCTGGAGATGGCTCAGTATGTTTTTTAAATACACAGTCATCACATTTGGCCTTGTAATCCAATGTGTAAGTTAAATAGGAAACTACATGCATTTTTCATGTATGATGCTGTGTCAGGACTCATGGGAGACTTTCCTTTGTTGGGTGTGGGGTTTTAAAATCTACCACAAACACATGCTTGGTGTTTGTATTACAGTGAGGACTGATCGTGAAAATAAACAAATAATTCAAGTTACTGTAGTTTTTTTGTTTTTAGTAACAATATCAATACTTGGTATCAGTTTATTAACACCCAAATGAGTTTAAAAGAATGTAGTTTTTTATTTACAGCAGCTGACTCTTACCTGGGTAAGTGACAGTTCTAGTGTTCCATTACTTCTCCTGCTGTCATTTTGCAGTATAAAATTTCATGCATCTGCCAGCTCAGTTTCTCTTCTTTGTCGGAAAGATTTTGTGTCCTCCCACTTCTTGTAATTAGAATAATGATGCAAAATTTTCTCAAGGTTAAGAAAACTACTGGAACCACAAGCCAGAATTGAAGAAACTGTAATTGCCTAGTTTCTTATGGGAAGATCTGAAACTCCCTAAGAATTACAGTGGCTTTGTGGGGAAGGTGCACCCTTAAGATCAAGGGAAGTGTCAGTTCTTAACAATTGCTGGTCACAAAGGGCTGAAGCTGCAGCTGAGGTGAAGGAATGATTTTGCTCAAGTGTTGGAGCTGAGGTGCACCAGTAAAAGCATATGGGGAACAATTTGTAAGCTATTTAGTGTTGTAAAAATCAACTGAAAAGTGTTTGCCTTTTCTTAAGTAATTAAATAGGGATCACTTCAATGATAATGCATTGTGTGGATTAAGTCCTACAGTTCTCTTTGCTGCTAATGGGATTTGTAAGCGTTGCAAAATCCACGTGCATCGTAACAGAAAACTGGTTTCAGAGTGCCTTAGAAAGCTGTTCAGTCTTTATTTCCACACCTTTGGGTGACTTTAGGTTGCCCAAAGCCAGTCTTAATTGGATTTGCCTTTAAAAGAGCACTGCCCTGAACTGCAGGCACTTGATCTGAGTGCACTCAGGTGTTTGGGCAGCAGGGTGTAAATATTGGTCATATTTGGGCAGTACAGCCAGAGGACTCTGTGCCTGTCTGAGAGACAGAGGTGAGGGTGTTTGTTTCCAACCCAGGATGGCATGAGAAAGCCATGCTGCACAGCAGTGTCGGGAGATTTTCTTCCATCTCAATTCCATGGTGAAGGCCTGTATCTATCCTAGTCTTTCCCTGTCTTCTCTCTTGGGTTGCAGATATTTGGAAAAGGTCTCCTTAGACATTTTCCCAACTCCTTCACTGCAAGTTTTCCCGCTTGCCTGTCATTCCTGACACATGGTATGACAGCAGTACCTCCACTGGGGCCATTGACAGAGCCTTCCCTTTCCCACCAACCCCATCCCCAAAGGTGTTAGAGCTGCTCTGCTGCTGCCCAGTTGCTGAGCAGGAGATGACACTGCAAGATATTTAAGAGCTAATTAAAATCCCTTCCCATGCCAAGAGATGCCATCACTTGTTCTCTGTGCTGCTCCCTGCCTCCTGTTGCTTTTTCTAGCTGTGTGCTGATTTTACTTTGGTTAAACATCACAGCAACTGACTTCATGTACAAGTTCCCTCTTTATTAATATTGTAGCCCCACTAAAGCACTAATTGATTTGGTCCTTTGTTTTTCCACCACTGTAAATGACTCCTCCCCACCTCTTAGTGCATATTGAGACCTCTCCCCCAGCAGTGCCCTTCTGGATAACTTTCACTCTTTAGAAAGTTCATTATTAATCTCTGAATGTTGCTCTGATTTGCTTCTGTTTTTCTGTGTAGGCCTTTAGCAAAGCCTCATTTTTCAAACTGTGTTTATGAAACAGGGGTAGAGGTGATTAATAATCTGCTGCTGTCTTTGATCCTAAATGTTCATGTTCAGTTTTAGGTATTGCATTATCCTGTATAACATAAAACTTCCAATATAGCAGAATTTAATATTGCTCTGAATATTTTGGGGAATTATGCAACATGCTAAAGCTAGTAATCATTTTTTTCCCTGACAATCAAACTTAATTCTGTTCAGCAAGGATATCTCGATAACATGGAGAATGGAGGTTTGCAAATGTATCAAACTCCTTCACTGATGGGGCTCAAGTCCCTTAATTCCAATATTTTGTGGACTGAAGGAAAAGAGTTTTTAGAACAGTCTTTCTTATGTGGCTAATCCTATATGCAAGAAATGTAGTTAATCAGTATTTGCAACATTTGACCTGGAGGTTCAAATGTGTTTCTGAAAATGTACTCAAGGATTAGTTTTTTGATGGAATGGATGTGCTTCATTGTATGTGAACTTCTTTTTCCTGCAATGTCAAGTATGGAAAATTGGTTCTGAAAATAAAGTTCTATTCCCAAAAATGTTGGCAAATTATACCCAAACTCTTCATTTCCTCTCAGCAGTGCTGTACAAATGGGGGCATTGTGTAAGAAAGGAAAGCAGTTTGGAATGGCAGGTGCAATGGTACTGCCATGTCAGAGATACTTGAGCCAAAACGTGGTGATTAAACTCTTTAATAGTTGTCATCCCCACTCCTTTGAACATCTATGTTTGGCTTAAAACTTGTGATTTTGCACGTGGAGGGTTGTGACCAGTCTCCCCAGTACAGGACAGATGCTGGTGACTGGAGGAAGTCCAGTGAAGGGCCACCAAGGTAGGAGCACATGGCACACAAGGAGAGACTGAGTGTGTTGGGATTCTTCAGTCTGGAGAAGAGATGGCTTAGGTGGGTGGGGGTTATTCCTTTCGTCTCCAGTGGAGGGTTATAAAAGAAGGAAAAGGCAGATTCATCTCTGAGCTTCACAGCAAAAGCATTTGAGGTAATAGGTGGAAGTTGCAGTGAGGGGAATTCTGGTCAAATATAAATAACTTTCTCACCAGGAGGATGTTCCAACGTGGGAACAGTGGCCCAGACAGAGGTGGGAATCTCCATCCTTGGGGATGTTCAAAGCTCAGCTGGGCATGACCCTGAGCGAGCTGTTCCATATTTGAAGTTGGCACTGAGATGGAATATATGACCTTCAAAGATCCTTTCCAACCTAAATCATCCCATGGTTTTATTAGGAATATAAAATAAAAAAGACAGAGATGTTTGATCTGAAGTTAGTTTTCAAAGTAGAAATGCAGGGAAGTCTGAGCCTGATTTTGTGAGTCATGTACAACTTGGTCTGGTGGGACCTCTGTGAGGGTTGTGCTGTGGAGTCTGTGGATCCTCTGGCAGTCTTGGAACACTGATTTGAAATGGTACTTCTTGTTTAGCTGTTATTACGGGTTGTTATGATTTCAGTGGGGCCAACTGGCCATTCTTTTTGAGATTTTTATATTTTTACAGGATAGATTTGTGACTTCCTGTTGTTTTAATTGATTCCAGCAAGTGGAATTCATACAGGTGAGAACAAAGGTGCAGAAACAAGAGAAGAGGAGTGAAAGCAGCACAATCCTGTCCTGCATAGGGAATTAAGAAAAATGTCACAGGTATAGTCCCCAAATTCTTCCATTTCAGATATTTTTATGGAATTGCTTGCAAGAGGGATAAATGACCTGCCTCAAATTTCTAGATGAGTTTTCCATTAACTTCGAAATTATATAAAAGTTAGTGTAATAAGGAAAAAAATATTGACTTAATGGTGACTTCCACAAAAGTTTGACACTTTGTTGCTGTGGTGTTATTACAGTGGTTGTCAATTAATGTGTCTGTTGTTAGAGCATCCTTCCTGCAACTGTCACCTTCCCTTAGGTGAGTTGTGTGCAGGGGGATTAATGAGGGATGCACCATAAAATAGGATACAATACATCTGATAATCATCCTGATAATGGCCTGTGTCTGAGGGGGAACTGTGGATAAAGAGGAAAATGAGCTGTGATAAAACTTCTGCTCAATTAACATGAAGGTGGCACTTCTGAAAAGGAGGGTGGGCTGATTAAGGTTACAAAGATTAAAAGCAGTAGGTAACTTCTATTCCCTCCCTTATCAAGAGGAAAATTGCTAAGGGAGGTCTCAGTATAATTCTGAGGCCTTACAGGTGTCACTACATCCTTCAGAGGCCTTAATGGACAGGGAGAGCAGAGAGAGAGATGAGCCAGGTCAGAGGGGCCAGAGTACAGGTTGTTTCTGAAGCAAGAGATCTGACAGTCAGGAGGCTTCTGTCCTCACCTGGGGGGTGGGAATGAACTAAATCATTGTTTACAGAGGCATCTTGCTGGCAGAGTGAGACATTTTTTAACATGGCACAGAATCACAGAATCATTAAGGTTGGAAAAGACCTCTGAGACCATTGAGTCCAACCTGTGAGTGAACACCATCAGGTCAGCAAGAACAGAGCACTGAATGCCACATCCAGGCTTTCCTTAAATACCTGCAGGGATGGTGACCACCCTAGATGACCACTCTCCCCAGGCAGCCCCTTCCAATGTTTAATCACCCTTTTTTGTGAAGAAATTCCTCCTAAAGCTGTTCAGTACGGCTCCTTTCATTGCTATCGTAGTGTTTGCATATGAACATTACATAATGTAAAAGCTGAAAACTTAAAATACCTCTGTTCCTCCTGGATAAGTGATTTGATTTTGGAATTTGAAGGCTTATTTTCATAGTGCTCCTTTTCAATATTTTATTCTGATGATGGATTGCAGGTACCTAAGTTGGACTTTAGTTCTTGTGCTTAATGCATCAGCTAAGATGTTACAGAGCCCTTGTTTACAAAGGGAAGTTTTCTTGATGCAAAGTTGCTGGTTAATGCACTGCTAAACAGATGATCTTGTGTCTAAAGTGTCTTGGAAGGTTAATTTTGAGAGAGAATTTTTAACAATCAGTCAGTTCCCTGTAGGAGGGAGGCACAGTTCTGAGGCTATAATCTAAAAAGGAAGTCTATGCAATTTAAATAAGAATCTGGGGCTAAGACACAGAAGGTTGTGAAGATCAGTAATGCTGAGTGAATTATTTAGGAAGGCATGGGAAATAAAAAGATTATAGAGATAGAAGCAGAACTAGGATTTGAAATGTGTCTCCATCAGCAAGTCATTTGGTGCATTAGGGGCAGATCAATAGCTTGCAGCAGTGGGTGTTAAGGCCCCTGTATCTGTGCAGGTTTCATGTTGGACTAGATTTAGTCTCAGCCTTTGGGCTGAAAGTGCTCCCTGCATGTGTCTGGAAGCTTTCCAAAGGCCTCTGATTGTTTCAGATCTGTATGTGCTGAATGCTTTTGGTGGGAAACAGCAGCAGAGCTTCTGCTTTTTTTTTTTCCTCTGAAAGAAATGTGGTTCTTAGCCCCACAGCTGCTCTGCAAACAGAGCTGTGACACAGTAAAAGCAATGGCTGTAGGAGTTACTTCAAAACTGCAGCGTTGCTCAAAACCAAAATGTGAATGTAGGGCACAGCAATGTCATCTGGCTGTGAAGCCTGTTGTAAAAATACATCATCTTATCCTCTGCTGGAGAGGCAGAGGTCCTTCTCTCTTAAAGTAGAATTTATCAAAATGAACTATATTGGGTTAAATCCATTTTCTTTGAAGTGGATGGTAAAGCTTCAACTGATGTAAATGGAAGTAGAATTAGGCCAACACTGATCACTTAAGGGAAATCAAAATCTAGGCTAGAGAAAAGGCAAAGATCAGCTCTGCACAGATACAGAAATAGTTCCTGTGTGTTATTCCACTGGTGGCTCCTGTGTGCTTCAGTAAGAGTTAGAGGGCTCATTTCTAGGGCAAATGTCACTGAAATCACTGTTCCAAGTGTAACACCAAGTCAGTGGTTACTGGCTGTGGGGTGCTGCTCTTGTGCAGTTCCAGCTGCACTTCTCTCTGTGGATATTTTGCTTTCAGACATGGCCAGAGCTGGGAAATGCTGCCTGTGGTGACAGGCCTGCAGGAGCCACCACTGAAACTTTACTCTCTGTGCTACTGATTTCCCTGAAAACTTGTGAGTGAAGACCAGTGATTCCAGATTAAATACTTTGGGATTTGTAGTGTTGATATACTAAACAGCTTAGTGGAAATGGACTGAAAGACTTCAGCAAATAGATAGACCAACAACATCACCCTCCTTTCTCCTGTGCCCCCTGTGCCAGCAGTGGTCTGGTCTCTGCAGGAGGATATCACCTGCACTCTGCCTGCCCGTTTTTCCCTATAAATAGTAATGCCAGTACAAAGAAATGTGTGGTTTGTCAGACAGACCGATGGTGCTGAGACCTGAACTCCTTTTCAGTCAATGATTTGCTCCTTATTTGCTTTTCTTGTGTTGTGTTTGGACAGAGTCTTGCTGCTCTGTTTGGAGCAGCAGAGAGGCATCTCTCGCTGGGGTAAATGAAAACAGGCTATTTCCAAGGCTTTCTGTGTCTGTGTGCTGGGATGTCACTGTGGTGCATGAAATGTCTTATACAATAGCAATATAGCTGTGCTTATAATGTGACTCTGGGGAACAAACTCTGTCACAGGGAATGACAAATCCACCAGTGCTTCTTATGCAATTAAAATGGCAACTTATCTTCGCGTGATTCATGTTTCTTCCTCTCGAACTGGTGACTGTTCCAAAAAGGAAACACTCGCGCCTCTTGGTCCTCTGGCTTCTCTGCATCCCTGATTCGGGTGCATCTTTATACTGATCCAACCCTGGGGATGTTTTAATCATAAGAGAATAAGCCCTTTGTGATTCCAGCACGGCTTCCTGCCTGCTCTGAGCTGCAGCCTCAATTATATTAATCTGACTGTTGCCTATTTAAGCATCGTGCTACATCTTGAATGACAGTGGGGTAAACAGATTCAGCAAATAAGCTGTTGTTCCTGTGTGCCTGCAAGTGGCAGATCAGGTCAACCGGAGCAGCAGCTAAACAGGAGCACACACAGCTTTTCTTGTGTCATTGCCTTCTGCCTGTGATGTAAATGAGGAGCCTGATGAGCACAGAGAGCCACAAGGATGTTTTTCAGGCTGTTAAGATGAGCTGTACGTGCTTTGGGCGGTCAGAGGGGGACACTGGGGAGCTGCAGCTTTGAGAAATGGTTAAGTAAGTTTAGATGATACATGTGCCTTTTCCTGAAGGTCACTTGAGCTGCTGTTACAGGAGTGAGGACGGGCTGTTTCACTCACTGGATTTCCACAGGTGCAGAACTCCAAGTGCTAAAAATAATTTTTGACAATGGGAATGAAAGTATTTTTAAAATGGTTGTGCCGGAACTTGGGTGAGTTTTGTTCTTGAAAGAAGTGACACAAAACAAGAACACATCCGAGGAAGGATTTTCTGATAGTTTCCAAAAAAGGAAAATAATAGACACAACTGGATTACACATTTTATTGACTTGAAGATTTCAGGTATTGAGTCGATGCAGGGGGTTGAGTCAAACGGATTAATCATGAAAACCCCCGTGTTTAAGACTTGTTTGTCTTAAATTCATACACCTTGTACACACCATGCCACACATGTGGTTTATAATATATTCATGTTACTGGTTAATTGTATTATGGTTAATAACTTTAACTCTTTCAGACATGCACAACACTACCCTGGATCTTTGGAGAATTTGGTAATTCCTTATTACCATTTCTACCTGTAGAGGGAGAGATTTTATTGGTTCATTTGAAGTGTACCCACGTCCATGATGACATGATACATTTCTTTTGGAATCCTGTATTTGTGGAATATTTGTGGATCTGGTGCCAGATCAAACAGTGTGGCTTTCTGGCTCATCTGTGATAATCATTGGTGTTGGTGAATTTTAGAAGTTTAGTTGTGACATGAAGGATTCAGAGTCTTAAGAAAAAACATTTTGATTTAGAAGTGGGAATCAAAGTATTGTAGTAACCAACTGATCTTTCTGTAGCAGTGTTTTCTCCTGAAAGAATGTAGAGCCCAGCAAATCAATAAAGCAATGTACTCTGGTACTAGATGTACCTTAATAAATGGGAGTAATCGTCTGTCTTGGTGTTTTGGGAAGGTATTTCTCACAGACGTCTCAAAATACCTCTTCCAAAAATTCCCTTTTAGGCATTTATTGATACTCTGCTGTGAAATAAACACAAGACATAACTTCACTTTCAAATAATCCCTTTATTTTCAGAAGAACATTCTGTGTTGGACCGCTTTTTGAGAAGTAAAATCAACAGAGTACCTTTTTTTTTTTTATTTAGGTGAAGAAAAAAATAGGCTAAAAAGATGCTAAATCTCTTAAGATCTCAGTATCCCCTAGAGTAGTTCATCTTACAAGAACAGTTGTTGCATTTACTCTTTTAATTTTCAGGTCTGCTTGGAATCTGAAGTTCAAGGTGTCATTTCTGGTGAATGGATAATTAACAGCACTTAAACTAATTTAAACAGAGTGTTTCAATCTAAAATCGTTAAGGGTGCCTGTTGTCTGAGTTATTTTGGTGGAAATCATTACACACACACACACACACACACACACACACACACACAAATGCACTTCCCCCACCTATAAACCCAGCTTTGGACTCTTCAAAAGTAGTTGTGAAGTTTGCAAAGGATTTTAGAATTTGGAATGTTTCACAAATCATTAATGAAAAATCTGTGGTAACATGGGAAATTTGGGTTCAGTCCCTCATTCATTTTGTTTAATTTGAGAACTGAGCAGGAGCCTCAGCTGCCTCGAGAATATTCTAATAATCAGCCTGTAGAATAATTTTCACACTTTCTTTTGTTGACCATTAAGTCTGTGGTGGTTTAGGTTGGTTTTTTGGTTTTTTTTCCTGACAAAATGGAACAGTTTCAACTTGAGAGACAGAAATCCAGGCTGTGGTGTGCACGAGGAGCTGTAACCTCAGCTGGCACATCGAAGTGCAGTTGGACATTTCACTGCTGGCCACTCATTAGCATCGCTGGCAGAAAGGAGCAGCAGGCTCTGTGCAAAGCCCCCCTTTGCTCACATCATAAGCTAAAATTGCTGGGTAATTGCAGACAAATGGTGCAGTTTGATTGAGCAAAGTAAAACTAAGATGCTTATCTAACAGTGAGGTAATAGAGGAAAAGGCAGTGCTTTGTGGAGCTGTGGGAAGAGGCTTTTGCTGCTCCATTTCTGCTGTGCTGCCACTTTTATGCCCATGTCCTACAGTTATATGGGAAATTACTACCAAAAAGGAAAAGGAAAAAAATAGTTTCTTACTTTACCTCCCCAAATAGATTCATGGTTTATCTTGCAGAATATATACAAGGCCAACAAATTCTATATTGAAGTTTAATAACAATATGGTTATCCGGTACCTAGAATACTTTACATTTGAAATATGAGCATGAAGAAATGCAAATTGACCAAATGCCATCACTATTCAGAAGGGACAAATGAATTAACAAATTTTCTACATAAAATGTGGGCGGAGAAATAGAACAAAACAAAAAAAACCCCACCCCAAAATCCAACCCAACCCCAAGCCTCCAAACTTAAAAAAAAAAAAAAAAATTCCAGATCTTAATGCAACATCCAGAAAGTTGTTGGTATCTGGTCTGCAGTTTGTGAGTCAATGACAGTCATATTCCAAAATGGAAGATTTCACTGAGAATGTTCACTGTCAGCCTCTTACAAAAATACCTTTTCAACTCAATTGTCTCTGCTTTTCCCCATCACCGTGGCTGAGATGAGGAGGGAGCTGTTCCCAAAACAGACAAGTAATTTGCTGGAAATAGATTTTAGATCAACACATTTGATTACAAGGAGAAATCAAGCTGAGCTAGTGCACTTTGTGCAACACAGGTCTATGTTCTCTGCAAGAGACATGGTTAAAATCAGCAAACAATCATGCTCTGTAGCAGCTGAGACATCCAGATGGTCTCAGTTTATCCCTCATTAAAACACACTTCAGTGTTCCAATCTTTAGATAAAGATAGGCTTGAATAGCTGTGGCAAGGCCCATACCCTAAAAGAAAGGTCACAGGCATTTAGATACAGCAAATACATCTCAAAGCAGCCCAGTGCCTTGGGTGTGTACCAGTGTCACAGAATCCTGAGTCAGAGAGTGCTTTGGGTTGGAAGGGACCTTAAAGCTCATCCCATTCCACCCCCTGCCATGGGCAGGGACATCTTCCACTATCCCAGGTGGCTCCAAGCACCATCCAACCTGGCCTTGAACACTTCCAGGGATGGGGCATCCACAGCCTCTTTGGGCAGCCTGTGCCAGGGCCTTACCATCCTCCCAGGGAAGAATTTTTCCCAGTATCTAACATAAATCTACCCTCCTTCATCTTATGCCATTTCCCCTTGTCCTGTCCCTCCAAATCCTTGTCCAAAGTCCCTTTCCAGCTCTCTTGGAGCCCCTTTAGGTACTGGAGGGGATTCTAAGGTCTCCCCAGAGTCTTCTCTTCTCTGGGCTGAACAGTCTCACCTCTCTCAGCCTGTCCTCTCAGGAGAGATGCTGCAGCCTTCTGCTCATCATACCAGAACTAGACATCTTGCAAATTGGGAAGTGAGATGGGCCAGGAGATACATGGAAAGCCTGAGGGATGGTCCTTGCAGCACTGTGTGTTCAGTAGTCTCTGGCGTTGGTATAAGAGGACATCAAACTGAAATTACTGACTTTTGGCTTTTCTGCAGCTGTTTGTGCTCTCTGATTTCAGTGATAGCCTTGGATTTGATATTGAGGTGGTAAGTTCTTGTCAGAACAAGTAGCTCTGCAGCAAGATGCTAAAAGTGGGTGTACTTTGTGTTGATGGGGTTCATAGGGACCCCAGAGAGAGCTTGTGAATGACTTTGTACCTTCTCCTTCTGCTTCTACTTGCAGGAGGCAGCAGCAGAAAAGCAGCCAGAACCATCTGATCCAAGTGTCAGATGGGCACAGAGTGCCATGATACTCATCTCCAGCTTCCCATCTTTCTTCATTTGCTGGGGAATTAATGAGGACCCCAATTGTGCTGAAATCTGAGCATCTGCTGAAGGGCTTTGCTGGACAGGAGCCTGTGTATCCTGCAGCTAATTATGTCAGTCATTAATCTATTATCTATTGATGACGGGCAAAAGAGTCACTGAGAATGATTCAGAACCTCTATAGCAATTCTTCAAGCATTTATTTCTTGTATTTTGATAATTCCTTATTCCTGTGCTGCAGCCATACTGAGTCCTTATAGGGAGTTAAGGTATTCTTAGAAAAAATTCCTGCTTCTTACTTGTTCTCCTGGGTTTTTTCCCATATATGCAGATAGGTGATGTAGTTTGAGAGATGCAGAGTAGGAAGATTAATCTCACTTCCCCCTTGCAGCTCCTAAAGAAAGTTACAGCTTTATAGCTTCAAAAGAGAACATTTTATTTTTAAGTTGCTATTAATAGCACCGAAAATTAAAAGCTCATCATGGTTAGGATGAGATCCCGATTGAACTTGACAGGGAAGAAGATATTTAATAAAAGTACTAGGCATGGTGATGGCTTTAAAATAAATCTGTGTGTTAATAGCTAAATTATGAGGCAATAATCTGATGGTCTATTTAAAAATGTGTTTGTAGGAGGATTTTTGGGATGACCCCATAGATAATGCATGGTTGTTGCTGTGTTCTGTCCTACTGCTTATATTTTTTGGCTAATTGTATGATTTTAAGGTTGGGCAGCATCATTCTACATAGCTGTGATCGCTTTTTATCCATCAATTGATGTCTGCTGCTGTTTTATCAGCTTATTTTTCTGAGCCACCAGCTAGGATAATGTGCTTGAGGGAAAATTATACCCTACATCAGTGGTTTTGTTACAGCATGTTGTACATTATTGGTAATTTGAATGCACCCAGATAAAAATAGAAAGGTTAAGTAGTTTTCCAAATGTTGCTTCTGTGAAGCAGAAAAAGTAGTGTCTGTACCATATACATTTTTGAGGGAAGACGGGTTTCTTTATTTTCCCTTTCAAAACCACTTGCTAAAATCGATGCTTTCCTTCAAGTTGAATGTAAAGAGCAGTTTGCTTTGGAAATTTCTCTTCCCAAACTTTTCCGTTTTTCCTGATGAATTTTCAGGTTTAATGAGCCAGATTTGAGCATTAATGTGCCAGTTCTGTCCACATATGCATGTCCTGAAAGTGCCTTCCCGTGGGCCAGGTGGTGTGGGCTGGTGCCAGGGACAGGGAGCTGAAATCCAAGGGTGCCCAGTGCCCTCTGCAACCTCCCCTCAGTCTGTCAGCTCTGGTGCACGGTGTTCACTTTGCTCCTTTATTTTTCTTGCAGGGGTTTTTAATGTTTCAGATGTTTTTGGCAGGCAGGAGCAAGGCCATGGTTGTGGCTGAGATATTTATGCAGGGCTTGCCTATGACTTCTGTAAAACTGTGTTTGTCATTTCTTTTCCAAAACCATTTCTTGATTCTCTGTGTATGAGAATAATCTGTACAGGGAAATCTAGCAAAAAAAAATTGGTGTTTTGATAGGCTTGACTGATAGACATATACTTTTAATCCTTTGTGAATGTCCTATTTAAAATCACTGCAGAACATCACTTTGTGTCTTTCAGCTAATGCCCACTGAGATTTAAAACCTCCTTTTTGGCTGCTCTCTTTCTCGAGAGTGACCTTGGCTGACAGTTTCTATTGTACAACAGAGTCCTGGGGGGATTTTGGTTTTTTTTTCCCCTCTCTCCTCCTTTCACATGGATTTACGTGGTGCAGACTCACCTCTCCAGCAGCTCTGCTTCTCTTTCCTTGTGGTAAGGATGTTCATAGTTATAAATCACTGTGGTGAACAGATGCTTGTATTTGATTTTCTTGCAGATGGAAATGTTGATGGGAGGTGTTAAACTGTCCTGTATTAGTGCTTCCCTTCTCTCTGATCAGAGAGAACAGGAATCACATGTGCTTGTCATGGCAGGTGAGAGAAATGAGCCTGTTAAGGGCCAGTCCTACCAGCTGGGGAAGGGGTGGGGGCTCTTGGCTTTCTGCAAAAGGAAGGTGGTTATCCTTTCTTCCAGACCTGGAAAGAAATTCTGACCACCTCATAAATTTAATTGCAGTTTATTGTTGTGACTTTATGTTAACTGCAAGATCTGTGCAAGCTTGTGGCCGAGGATGTTTGAAACAGGAATTCAAAGCTCTCGAGATTTGGGTCTTTCTTTTGAAGGGAAATTTTATAAAGCTGGGAGTTTTGGTGTGACTGTAAAAATTATTTATATGGGTTTTTATGAGCAGAAAAATACATGGTTTTGAAGGGAATATGCTTGAAGCAAATATGGTTTTGAAGATGAATAGCCTTTGTATTCTACCATATGACTTATTTTCCAGGAGATGTAGCAAAGCTAAAGAGTTACTTTTATTTACCTCTATTTGCATAGGAATGCACTGGCATAAAAGAGATTTAAACAGATGCAGAGTTTTATAGGAACTTTAATATGTGTATTAGTGGTGTTAAACTACTGGCATTTCCTTTTTGAGTAATTCAAAACTTATTAAAGCTTGATTTTAAATTGGTTATATTTTCACATGCTCTATTTTAATTCTCAGAATTTTATTTCTTTAAAGTAGAAGATGAAAAGTTTCTTTTTAGTCTTAACAAAAAGAAAAAAGATGTATATATTCAGAAAAACGGGTTATAGCATGCAGTTTTCTTTTACAGCCATTATGGGAATGGTGCATGTGAGAAATGAGCCTCTTCCATATCCACTTGTATATATTCCTATTCAGTCATTAAATAACAATATATTGGTTGGGGGTTTTTAACAACCAGATGATTTTCTTTCAGATTTTGTGTTCTTTCTGTTTTATTATTCTGCTTACACTTATTTTCCATGGAAGCTGGATTTTCATCTCATTAACAACCAATGGTGCTGCACTAAAAGCTTCAATATTAATTTCATGGCTTTATATCCTCACTTGGCAGCATGATTAGGTGACTGTGACAATGAAACCAAGGTGCCAGAAGACAGGATTGCAGATTTAGACTAGAATAGAAGTTTGTTTTGGGTGGGGGGGGGATTTTTGTGGGGTTTCCCCCACACTTTTTTCTTTTTTCCTGTTTTTTTCCTGTTTCTCATGGAGATCTGTTTTGTGCTCCAGCATTTCATCTGATGAAATTTGCTCCTGCAAAATGTGTAACTCCTGGAAAAATGACATTTCTCTGCTTTCAGTCTTGATGCCACTCTTAGATAAAACACATTATTGCATGTGTAATACTGAAATTAAAGTGTTTTTAGCTAAATCCAGCAATCTGATTCCACTTTAGTGTGGCTGTGCTGTGGTCTCCTGGCTTTGGCTGAAGGTCTGTTCATCTGCTTTGATTTTCTTTACTTCTTTCATGGAATGACATGGCCAACAGTAGTCAGCCAGTCCTTTTCCCTGCTAATGGCTGCTTGATTTATCTGATAGACACTGACAGAAGAACAGAGAAAACAGCAGAACAAGGACAGGGATTTTTTGGTTTTTCTTCCCCCTGAATGGTTTCCTTTGGGTTGCTGGGTAGAATTTTGAACTTCTTTCTTAGGGATGTGAGTGTCAACACGGATCATACCGCAGAAGTGTGGAATTAGATGTTAAAAACGCTTTTCTATGAAAAATGTTTGGATTTAATCCTGGCCATAAATCATTTCTGTTGGAAGGTGTTTCCAGGAGGTTCTAGAAGGGCCTGGGCTGTTCCCTGAGCAATGAGCCACACCTGAGCATTGCTGTCTGAGCAGGTGTTCCCACTTAAATCATCAGCTGCTGGGTGGAGCTTGGGTTGGTGTTGGCTGTTGGAAAGGGACCCTTCCCAAAGGCGGGGGAGGCCCTGGCACAGGGTGCCCACAGAAGCTTTGGCTGCCCTGGGAATGTCCAAGGAGAAACCCAGGATAGTGGAAGGTGGAATGAGATGGGCTTTGAGGACCCTTCCAGCCCAAACCATTTTATCTTCTACTTAAGAAGCACCACCTTTTATCAGGTACAGAACCACATTTCAGTTACCACTTCAGAACTCCCAACCCTGCAGTGGGTTGTTGCAACCCCAAAGGCAGAGTCAGGAGGGCTGTGGCACAGGAGTAATGAAATCCATTTGTGGTTTATTGATTAAAAAGCTGATAGGTTGTGCAGACATTGATAAGGTTTTCTTCATTAGTCTCAATTTTTAAGATTAAAACTCTGTAAAATGTTGCTCAAAAATCTGAGAAAGGAAGGTAAAGTGAGGGCAAGATATAAATGAACTAAAGGAGAAATGGCAGTTTTTACCACAGTATTACTTGGGTGGTCTTAAGGTATGAAGATGAGAGAGGTCATATAATATTTTTATAATTAAATGACTAATAATAGACTAAAAGATGTAATAATTAGGAACCAAATTCAGTGTCCATTCTCAACAGAGACTGAACAAAGTCCAAACATTTTTGGTGGGGTGAAGTAGGACTGTCAGCTGTTCTCAGCCTCTGATCCTATTTGTTAGAAGGAGCTGGACAAGCTCTTTATTTTAAGATGTTCTGGACAGCTTGCTGCTTACAATGAGAAATAATCAGATCCTGGGCACAGAGATGGTAAAGGCACAAACTTCTCAAACTCCCTTGAAGTTCTGTGCTTCAAGCTGGGGAAATCTGCTGATGGTAAAGGTCACATGGTAAATGAAATTCTAGATTTGCATACCACCAGATTCCTGAAAATGTGCAAACAAAGGGCAATGAAAAATGCTTCATCTTTTTAGTGTTTGTTTCAACAATTTGCTTTTAATGAAGAAAATGTCTGAATTAGAGTCTGGTGAGTTTGGATCCTTTTTTGTATATAATTTTTCATCCTTGTCCCCTGGGTTGATGCTGTAATGGACTATAGCATAATATCTAATTACATTTACAACATATTATAATAATTATATAATATATATGTTATATATAATATATATAATTTTGTGGGGGGGGCAAAAGTGGCATCTCAGTCCAATGGAAGAAATTTTGAAAAATTTTGCCCTGGTGATGAGCTCACCATTATATCTCTGTGATAAAATATCATTGTACTGTGCCTTTTGTGTGCTTTCAGCTAAAAAAGACTCTCCCCCCACCCCCCAGCTCAGTACCTGAGGCAGTAATTTGTGCTGGACCTTGGGTTTATGCTGAGTTATGTTCCTTAGCTGATCACCTGTAGCTTTTTTAGCATTTAATTCAGATTTTTTTGGTCACATCTGCTTTATTTAATGATATGTGAGTGTTTGAAATCTAATATCCTTAGTGTTTTTTCCCAGCTGTGCTTTTGACTAAATTGATACCATAGTTTGACAGTTGGAACAACTATACTGTGTTAATCTCTGTGTAAAATCAGTGCAGTTGTACAGCAAAACACGAATTTCCTAAAGCTTAGGGAGGTGTGGAATGAGTCTTTGTGAGTAGGAATATGTGGTGTGTAGGAAGGCAGTGAATAAAAGAAACCCCAAACCTGCTTTGCAGTGTGGAATTGAAGCCTTGGGAGAATAAATAGCTCATGAAAAATAACCTTTCATTTTATCACTGAAAGCAAAGCAAAATAAATTTATGTTACTACCAGCAAGACATGAGAGAGAGCTCTTAAAACCCCTGGCTGGTACAGACTTGACTTGAAAAATCTCTTTGCACAGCACATGATGTCTCTGGGGGCATCTGCAGTGCTGTGTTGGGGTGGTCCATGGCTGAGCCAGGAGCATTCCAGGATGGGAAAATGCTCCGCAAGGGGAGATCCCCAAGGTGAGCTGGTTCCTCAGTGAGGTGTCTCTGACAGCACTCAGGGAGGGAGGGAGGGTTTCATCTGCAGGACCTGACCCAGTCCCCCAGAAGTCACTGAGAGAGTCATTTCATTGATCTAATGGGACTCAATTGATTCCTTTAAGAGTATTTTTGTTCCTGTCAGGAGTTCATTTGGCTTTGCTGTGGCCATTTACATGAGTGAGAGTGGAAGGCAGGCTTGGTATCCAATTACAGGCTGCATTACTGGGCACTGCAGCAGGGCACTGCAGGTGGCTTTGTTTCACAACTCTTATTTTTTAAGTTTTCTCTCAGTTTACCCATATAGAGAGGGGGGGAAAAAATCATTAAAAACCATCAAGAAGAGTTTGATCGCATTTGATAGAATTTCTAAGTAAATAGGCTTATTGTGTGACTGAAATTAATGATATTTTGGGCCCCTTAAATGAAGATTTATTTTGTGGAAATGACTTTTTTTGTCTTCAAATATTCAGCAATATCCTATAGGAGGCATGGAATCCATTTTATTGATCTTACCTGATAACAAAACTGGTACTAGAAGTCCAAGCTCACTGGAGGTGTGGATTCCTATTGAAAGGATTGAAACAGTTGTTACTTTAGGGATTAAAATAGGTAGTTGCACGTGATTATTTTTTAAAACACTTTCATTTGCCAGTATCTTTAAAGTAATACCTTAATTTAATTGCCTTAATGTCATCCTATTATCAGGGGAAATATATTTCTGCCTAAGAACTACAACTGAACAAAACATCAAATGTCTCATTTGTGTGTGCTCATCATGAATGAATTATCACAGGATCACAGACTAGTTTGGGTTGGAAGGGACCCAAAAGCTCATCTCATTCCAACACCTTCCACTAGACCAGGTTGCTCCAAGCCCCATCCAACCTGACTTTGAACTCTTCCAGGGATGAGGCAGTCACAGCTTCTTTGTGGATGTACAGATTAATTTCAGGCAACTTATAATTCATTAAGAAATGTAGGGATGAAGTCAGGAGTATTTTCAAACAACATTTAGCTACAAAGTTCAGTTTCTCTTTATCTCTCTGGGCTTCCTGGTATTAAACAAAAATTTCACACTCGAGAAGGTGCCAACCTGCTTTTATTCAAATGGTGTTTTTCTTTAGTTCTTTCTGCATCTTGTGCATTCCTGATAATTAGGCTTCAAAGCCACTGGGTTTTTTAAGAGTATGAGTTTGAGTATTTGCTGGGTGCATTTGATGATATACATTGGCTGCTGGATAGAGAATCCAATCTCGTTCTGGTCCATGAAGATTATACTCAGAAATGGATGGACACTTTAGGGTGAAAAGAACAAGAAATTGTAAAAGGTGCTACAGCTGGGCCACACTTCATTTATTTCACACAACTGGAGACTTCAACAGAGCAGGTTATGGTTTTCCTTCTCAGCTGTTTTCACCTTGCAGAGGTTCTGCTGTTGGTTTTTCACCCTCTGCAATATATTGTCACCCTGCTGCTACCAGCACTTCACATCACAGTTCAAGGAATGACAAAAACCCTCTCAGATAATTTTCCCTTGAGCCTGAGCAAAATTCCCTTGGATTTGCTTTCAGTCCTGTTTTATCAAGGAATGGTGTCCCCAATGCAATGAATTCAGAGCTATCTGGTTATGTACCCAATACTCGCTAAAATGTGACACTTCAGTGCTTCCCCCCCCCTTATTTGGGGGCTCTTTAGAGGTCCCAAGGGACCAGCTGGCATTTTATTTACACCAACCAATAGTCCAAGTGGGACAGTAATATTTCCAACAGAAGTGTGGGAACTGCTCCTTCCCTCAGTTTGATTTAAGGATATGTGTAATGCCTTCCCAGCTGCTCAATGAGGGAAGAGCACCTGGGCTTTGCTGATCTCTGCCCTGCCTGACAGTGATTACCTTTTCAATCTGTCATGCAGGCCACTCCTCCATCAGCAAATTTTGAGATTGGAGTTAGCATGATTTTAGATGAGAGTTTAGAGAAAGCAGTCAAATTATGAATATATCCTAATTTTTTTGACTTATTGCAAATCTTTTATTTGTCCAGACTTCTAAGAACTGTGAAATGCAAGTCCTGTGATTCTGATCTGATGAAATCTGGTTCATTACATTGCTATTAACTTCTCTGCCAGTAGAAGTCCAAATGAAATCAGATGTCAGAATACATGGTGATGATATCTCCATTCGAACACACTGTGAAAATATTTACAAGCTTCCAAGATGAGACTTTTCCTGATTAGGGAAATCAAAGAATAGTTTTCCCAGCAGGCCTGCAGTTAGCTCATCCAAATTGCTTCTGTTTTAATTGGCATGCATTTCCTCTAAGCAGCTAGAAGATGAAAAATATTTGACTTGGGTTCTACAGGAATGGAAGCCTGTTCCTCCAGACAGAGGCACTCTGGAAAAAACCCAACCAAACAACAAATAGTTTGAGTTTGCACTGCATTTGCATGATAGGAATCTATAACACTTTTAACATAATCCTAGACTGAGGTGAAGACTTATATTCTGACCTTTTATTGAGGGAAAAAAGGATGATATGTCACCCAGGTGTTCCAAGTCTTTTGCTGCCTGAAGTGGATCTAGGCTCTCTTTTGTCTCTTGCCGACAGCATGCTGTTGTTTTCAAACTGCACTTTGGGATGGTTTTTACTCAGTTTTCTTGCTTCTAAAACTTGTTTCTGAAGCATTGGTAAGAATAAGTAAAACCAAATAACCTTCATTGAATGTGACTGCTTTTGTCTGGGAGAACAATCTAACTTTGTGTGTGAAATCAGTGTCTCCGTTTATTTATTTCTCTTTTGCTGGATGTGTCTAAGGAGGACGTGTCCCTTAAGTTATTCTTATAGGGAATGATGAGACCAAATCTACCTAATGGGGGAGGAAATGGTTGTGTGCTGGAATGGTGTGAAAGACTATGCTTTTGTTTTGGGGTTCTCAGTTGAGGGGTGGTGGCTCTTGTGTCATTTGGTTATGAGTTACACCCAGTGAAGCCCACCATAGATAGTGGTCATTGGATTGACAGACATTCAATGCATCTTGGGTTCAAGAGGTTGATGCATTTTGGTCTGGAGGCCCTGAAGGGACTTGGGGCATGTCTGAAAAGGAAGAGAGAAGTCCCTGAGCTCCCTGGTTGTTTCCCACTCCCAGTGCAATGCACCCTCTGCTGCTGAAACCTGTGGTTTGCTGGGCCACATGACTTTTGCTGAACACATTCCCTTTGACTGCCAGAGGTTTATTCCCCAGGGAGCCTGGACCATAGCAGGGGGATTCAAATGCCCTCCTGAATTGCTGACAGACTCATGCTCTGACCAGTGAAAGCAGCACCCAGAGGGTGAAATTCAGCTCACTTTATTTATAAGGTCATTAGAATACTGCACCGTGTTAGTTGTTCATTTTGATTGAAAAATGTATCGGTATCACCTGCTTTTTTAGCATCAGGATTTCCTGGTAGTTAACCTGTGCTATTTCTGTATCTTGACAATATTGATATTGTGAGTGTATTTTGCACAATCCTTAATCCCTTCCTTAACCTCCTTTCTCCCTAGAACACTCCACCCAAACCTAGTGCAATACTTGGATTTCTTATGGATAAGACTTTGTTCCACCCACTTCTGTTCATCGGATGTATTTTGGAGATGCAAAGCCCCCCTGGTGGGAACATTGTGAGCCACATCTTTTCTATTCCTTAGCTTTTGTCAGGGGAGTATTCCCGGTTTAGGGGGGTGAGGTGGTCTCGTGTCAGTCGCGCCAACCCAGCACACACCCTGGCAAAGTGCCCGGGCTTTTCCTAAGGGAGATTCGAGGATGGGCTGGATCCTGCAGATCTGGTTGCAGGGGATTAGGGAGGCGCATTATCAGTGAATAATGTCAGTCACGCTCTGTGCTCGCTGTGTTTTACCATCTGCCTTTCAAAAACGTGAGCTGGTGTTTCCCTGGTGGCAGAGCGTTAGGTGAGTCATGAACAGCACAAACTCCAAGGGATTTGTTTTTAAAGCACTGAAGGAAGTGTAAACTTCGTATTTGTTGTTTATTGATTAATATTTAATTGATGACGAGATTAAAAATTAAGCAGGCAAATGACTCACACTAAAAAGCAACAGCACTGTCTCGCTGTGGCTGACAAATGACAATGAATATCTAAGAATAGCAACAAATATATTAATTTATAGCGATGGCACAGGGATTCTAAAGAGATGCTTTGATTGAGAGGGGTGGACACATCCCTCCAGAAAAATCATGTAGAGAAAGTCTTTGATGCTGTGTTTAGTACCCTCTGCATGATGAATTGAATCAGTAGATGCTTCTTAGGAATGCAGATAATTGTCTTTTTCTCTGTGGTGTTATGGAACAGTTTAAGAAAAATTTTATCAGAGGAGCATTTAAAAAGCTCCCAGGACTAGCAAGGCCATGTAAATTCTCTGTTAGCTGAATAGTGTGGGTTTTTTACTGTTTGTTTTTCTTTTTTTTCCTTAACCTCATGGCTGTCTGAGATACCTAGCTTTCAAATCCTGAAGTCTACTTATCTTAGGAATAGATTATTTTTTTTTTACCACTGGAAGTAAATAGCTGCCTGCTATTTAAGCTGTTTCTTATTATTATTGATGCCTCACGGTCTTTTTCCCAATCAAACCTCAATCTGCATTTTGATGTGACTGTCAGCAGCACCTTATCATAGATGACACCAGGAAGAATTTGAATTCCTGCTGTTTGGAACAAGGAGAAAAGAGAGGTCGTGGTGACTCGATGCCTCTTGAGATGGAGTCTGTTTGACTGGGCGTCTGTGACATTCCTGTCCAGCAATTTTTTCCAAATAATGCTGCAGGCTGATGCTATTTCTGTTCAGAATACTGATCCAGCCTGTTTACAAACAGATAAAACAGTAGTGTGAGTAAGGGCTTTTCTGCATGCTGGATATAGGGCTGAATTGAGACAGTGAGCACTGCCCAGCACCCAGGCATGGAGAGCTGGGAGTGCTTGACAGGGCACAAAATGATCTCCTTGATTCTTGCTTGGCAAATAAAGAGGCCTTTTTAAATTACTACTTCTAGCTTCTCTTAGTTGTTCACTGTAAGCCATACTTTGTGCTGAAATTCTCATGGACATGAAAAGCAATGTGTGAAATCTAGGGTGGCAGAAGTCCTTAGCACTAGAATATGTATGATCAATAGAATGGGTGGAAGAAATGTGTAGCAGTGTGTGGCTGCTATTTTATTTGTGTTCTGTAATGTTGGAATGAAGCTGGTACTTCCCTTTTTGTTTTTCCCTACAGAAATCAAAAGGATGTTGAGTTTTGAAGCTGTAAATGAGAGGGCTGGTGGAGATTCAGTTTGTCTAATTGAGCCAGGTCTGTTTGGCAGCTCCAAAGCAGCAGTGTCACTGTGGGCACAGCAATTAATGCAGAAAAGGACCTGATTTTTGTCATGTGCACAGCAATGGCAATGTGGAAGTACCAAGCCTACGTGTTATGTCAACTGTATGTGGGTGGGAGATTAAAATTGCTGCACAAATATAAAACTAGAACTTCAAACACGTCGGGATCCTCTTTATGTGCTTTATCTGGGTGCTCATTTCCACTGTGTTTTACTGTGCCTCGAAAGTTCAACATATGCCCTTTGCCTGTGACAGGTTGGTCAGTCATTAGGCTGCTGGTGTGCCCTTTGAAAGATCTTTTTTGTTATGAAAACTATTCTGAGACGTATAGATTAGACAGTGCACTCTCACTAACCCTCTTGAGGCAAAAGAGAAACCTTTAATCTCTTTTAAAACTCTGCGTGCCAAATATAATAGCTGGTTTCAGCAGTATTTAAACCAACTTCATTAGAATATGGGAAGGGGAGACAGGTTTTAAAGGCTGGTTTTAGCAAGTAATCAACTGTCTCCCAGATGGTCCAAATGGAACTTGTTCAACGTTGCACATGGGGGGAAAAAATGAAAGAAAAAAGGAAAAACGAAAAGAAAAAGAACCCAGCCCCTTTTGTGTGTGTGTGTTGGTGACTGAGCTCAGGGTTAGGGTTGGGGGACAGGACCCAATGCCTGCCTGGCTGTTCAAACACAGCCACCCCAGTGTTTTCTGTCTTTGCTGGGCTGTGCTCACTTGCACAGAAGGCAAGGCTGCAAG
Source organism: Neodrepanis coruscans (assembly GCA_013400695.1). Lineage (NCBI taxonomy): Eukaryota > Metazoa > Chordata > Aves > Passeriformes > Philepittidae > Neodrepanis > Neodrepanis coruscans. The sequence continues at coordinate 76,068 of VYZS01013114.1, read as the reverse complement.
ATGTAACATATTCAAATGTATTCTACACTTGCAATGGTGGCTCTAGTTTTTCCCCCACCTTCACTGTCCTAGTGCTGAAAAACAGTTTTGCTTTAACCTGTTATGAAAGCTGGCTGTGTTTAACCCATCTGTGTCACCTCTCAGCCTTTATCAGAGGGTTTGCTCTGGGCAGAGGACACACTGATGTGGCCGTATGAAGCAAGGCACGTACTGGAGGTGCATCCTGCCTGCCGGACTCACCGCTGGCTCATTAATATTCACGAGTCATCTCATTTAGCGGCTGCTCTTGGGACTTGATTAAGTAAGCGGCCCGGCTATTGGTGCTTTAGCTGTCGAGAGCTTTATCTTAGGCAGAGCTGGTGCTATCCCTGCTGTCGATGCTGCAGCACCTCAGGACACCTCACCCCAGTGCTGCACAGCTTCTCTGAAACGATGAGCCAACCTGCCATGACAGAATAAATTTGAAATCACCTTTGTAAAGTGCTTCTGTAATGAGTCCTTTCTGCTTGTTCCCAAAGGTCCAGAGGAAGAAATGACCATGTAGATTCTACAGCTTGGGTGCACCAATAATGGGAAATGGTGAATGGAGTGGAGCTGGTCTGCAGCCGTGAGAGCAGCCGTCCTGTGGCCCACTAGTCAGTCAGGGACACCTTGCACGCCAGAGGCATCCTCCACCTCGCTCGCCGGACACACACTGGATTCTTTTTAATTTCTCAGATTGGAATTCAAGATTCCTTTCCTTCAATTTTTAAAACAGTTTTAAGATTGTATCAACTGCAACGAGCGGAGCAATACAACCAGCCACAATGGGTGACATGACAAATAGCGATTTTTACTCCAAGAACCAAAGAAATGAGGCCAACCATGCGGGAGAGTTTGGGTGCACACTGCAAGAACTGCGCTCCCTCATGGAACTCCGAGGGACAGAAGCAGTAGTAAAAATTAAAGAGACATATGGGGAAACAGAGGGGCTCTGCAGACATCTGAAGACATCACCAACAGAAGGTAAGAACTTTTCGGTTCACTTGAATCGGGGGGCTTTGCATAAGTGCTCCCCAGATAGTAAAACAAAGATGTTTTGATTCAAACCTGAACAGAATTCTCATGGTGCTGCCATTATTCCCCAAAATAATAAGAGAAGAGTCTTCAAAGAAAGAAGATAAAATAGCTAAGCTATAGCTAAAGCTGGCAGGAGAGTTAAAAGAAGTGCTGTTTGTTCTAACAGCTCAATGCATTAATTCTTCCTTTAAAGGCACACTCAGCACGTGTTTGATGACACTGCAAAGAGATTTTAACATATGTGTTCGTGGGGGTGAGAAGGTGCAAAATAGTTGCTACAGGAGAATTTCCAGGTATTTGGACATCTTGAGATGCATATTGTGTTACTTTGTAGATGAATATGTAATATATAGATAATATATAGATAGAGTGGCTACTAATCTGCACTGCATTACAACAGGTACAGGTAGTTTTGCTTGAGTTATCAGTCTATGATTGTATAAATATTTTTATTAGTTGGACTTCTATTATATGTATAATTAAACTTATTATTTTGCTATGTTTAATAACAGCAATCACAACTTTTCAATATCCAAGGGTTTTTGGAGTTCTCTACCTGATCAACATTTATTTATCAACATTTATTAGTCTGGTTTTCAACTCTTATGCCAAATATCTCCCCATGGAGCATTGACAATGGTGGGATGTTTCTCTCCCCTCACACAATTTTTCTGATCATGAATCTTCCTGTTTCAGTGGAAGTAAAATTCTATTTCANATTAGTTGGACTTCTATTATATGTATAATTAAACTCATTATTTTGCTATGTTTAATAATAGCAATCACAACTTTTCAATATCTAAGGGTTTTTGGAGTTCTCTACCTGATCAACATTTATTAGTCTGGTTTTCAACTCTTATGCCAAATATCTCCCCATGGAGCATTGACAATGATGGGATGTTTCTCTCCCCTCACACAATTTTTCTGATCACGAATCTTCCTGTTTCAGTGCAAGTAAAATTCTATTTCATTCTAAGAATTCTATTTTCATCATTGTATTTTTGTCTCTAAGGAATATTAACACTTTTGGAAATTACATCAATCTATAATATTTCTGCAGACTTGTAAAGTAGCCAAGATGTTCATTTTAAGCTATTTTCTTTTTCAAGAAGATAGAAGTGTTGGCTTTGTTCCATTCTCTTCTTTCCAAAATTAATCATTTAGTTACCTCTTCTTTTTAAATGCCTCAAGAAGTCTTGAATTATTGGTGCAATCATAAACATGTCAATTGTAGTGTGATCCTATAAATTACACCAGCTGAAGAGTCCCACAGGAGCAGCTTTCAATGCCTCATCCTCAGGAAAATTGTTCACACTTGATCATACACAGCCTCAGTATTGTTGAACCATTCTAACCTCCTAAGCTGTGAACTGTACCTTTACAGCAAAGGATTCTCAAGCTAATTCTGTATTAAAAAGAGCAGCCAGCTTCAGTAGCACTTCAGCATTCACGTGCCACCTTCTATTCTAGGGTGACTGGTGGCACATGGAACACTGTGTAACAGATCCTTCCCGTTTTCTAGCCTTGCCCAAATATCTGATCCTTCCCACAGGACCTCTTTTCTTGCAGGGAGATTGCTCCCAGTAGCAGTGTTGAGGTAGGAAAAGGAGACCCTGCCACTTGTCTGGGATTTCCAGATGTCCCTCAGTCTTTCAGAGAGTGGCCCGAGAGCTGCTGTACACGAGAGAAACCAACTCCTCAGAGAATATGCAGCAATTCTGATACATCCATGACACATCTGGAGAGTGCCAGACAGAAGTGCAGGATCTCTATATTTACATGACAGGATAAACATGGATTTATAAATATCCCATGGGGACTCAGCATTTTAAATATCTGTCGGCATTTGCAGAATGTCGGAGCCGAAGCCTCGGTCTGGGTGAGCCAAGTTCCCTTTGGTGACTTCAGTCAACTTCTGCCAGTTCATTCTAGTGGTTACCTGGTCAATGTGAGCTTCAAAGGAGACGTTAATTGCATTATCTGTGCAGTTTATGACATGAGGGAAACTTAATTCCTCATATTGGAACAGAGAACACGGCTCCAACTAGCGTGGGGCGCTGACTCCAACAGTAATCTATATCTGATACTGCAGATAAGGTAACTTTCCTCTGAGCATTACGTGCACTTCATCACTTGTGCATTAGGGGAAAAACATTTCCAGCTTCAAATGGCAATCAGCATAGCCCTGGAATCATGAAGAGTCTCCTGGGTTTTAATTTTCAGTTAGTTCACGTAATAGGAATTCCCACACTAAGTTTACATCTGACTTTTAGTTGTTTTGCTTGGAAAAATTGTTTTAGGAGGGAATCTCTCTGAAATATGTCTTGGCAGACTTGGAAATTTTCACTTTAGAGAACGTATCCATAACAGAAAATCTGGGAAGGCTTATGTCAAATAAAAGCATATGTTTGTTCTCAGTACCTTCCCATTGCTTTTCTTATTTCTGAGCTCAGTGAAGAAAGTTAAAATACAGTGAAGGGGATGTCCTTGAGGATATGACTCTTCTTAGGGGAAAGAAGTATGGTAGTTTCTTATATGGAAATGAAACTTCAGCATCAAGTAGGCATGATTTGCAAATAAATTATTGACATTGCATAGCTGTATTTTGGTATTTGCAGCAAAACCCCACAATTTGCTACTGCCCCTGAAAATCACACTTCCAACCAGCATCTTTCTGGGTGAAACACAGTTAACTTCCTTTTTCATACTTTTGTGTGTTGTACATCTTGGAATAATGGAATAAGCATTACTGCAGGTCACTTCTTTCACTTCTGCTGAACGAGAGTCCTGAGTGAACATGAATGAAACAGCAAAAAGGACCTGACTGTAGAATTTGGTTCTTCCCAGGCTTGTAGCCTTTTACACAATTAATTTTTGTAGTCTTTGTAATTTTGTGGGATATGGCTGAAGTAGTTACCAGAACAGAGGAAAGAATGTTTCCTTAGCAGGCATGATATCATTTGGTAAAATGTGGTCTAATCTGAATTTACTAGTTTATTTGGTATTTAGAAAAGAAGACGTTTACTCAGCCATTCATTTCCCATGCTAACATTTGCTGTAGCACCTGTGGATTGGTAGGATCAACCACTTACTCTAAAAATGCCTTTTGAAACTCTGTTTTAAAGGCCTTGAACTTCTCCAGGTAAGATGTTGTGTGTGTAACTCAAATGTTTTTTACAATGTTGTGAAGTTATCAGTGCTTTCTGAACTTGTGTTGATTCAGTAGAGAGCTGCAGAATTCTGCTGAATGTAGAGTGGAACAGTATTTGCATGGTGAATGAATTAATAACATTATTATGGATTACAAGACTTCAGTCTTTTCCTCAAATTTTCTTTGATGGCTTCTCCAGCTATAGCTGCACTGTGGATCCCAGCTCTCAGATATGCCTAAGGGATTTCCTGCATTAAAGTGATTATATTATAATGAAAAGCTCCCATTTAAGTGCTCATAAAAAAGAACCTCCCCACAATCTATGGAAATAATTTATATGAGAAAATATAAATATGTGTCGACTTGAATTTTCTTTAAAAATATTTCTATTCAGATTAGTTTTGCTTTCATTCTTCTGTGAGTACAGCAAATAAGCAGGTTGTAGCTCTGTCTCTTTGCAGAACAATGTTGAATCCCCCCTCAGGCAGAGCTGTGATGGCACTTGGATAATTTTCCATGCAATAGGAGTCTCTGAGGCCCACTGGAGCATCAGTGATACCTTATAAAGGGCAGCTGGTAAAATGTGAGGAGTAGTTGGATGAATACCAAATGAGGCTGGAATCCACTCTTTCCAAGGTTAAACTGTATTTACCCACTATTTTTTACCAATTTACTAAAAGTTTTTGATCTACATTCTCTTCATCCTATAGAGATATTTACTTCTTGTAGGAATATATTTGTGACTAATTTCTTGCTTAAAATACTTGATTGCATTAATTTCCAATTTGGAACACCTTTTCTTATTCTTCTATTAAAAATGCTTTTAGCCATAGGCCTCTTAGAATTCTGTAAAAAGGGCTTTATGGAAAGACACAGTATTAATTAGTAGTTAAGTGATAATATTTCTAGTGTAGAAGTTGATTTCTTAATCATCACAACTGCCTTTAGATGAGAGAGATACCAGAGAAGTTGCTTTCTCCTGTCAAATGCATGTTTGTTTTGTGGGAGATANTATTTTTTTTTTTTAAAAAGCAATACTGGAGCTCTCTGAAAATAGATTTTAAGATCTTATTTGCGATGTTCAGCTGCAGTACTTCGGAAACCTTCAAAGCAGCATCTTAAAAGCAGTGTAAAAGCAGACCCACTCATCCTCTTTCTGGATCACCACACTGTCTAATTCCTTATTTGTGGTGTCAAAACATCTCTTGTAGTTCAGGCTGATTTGCAAACACAGCCAGGCCAGAAGCCAAGCTCCAAGTACACATCTAGCCCTTATTTGTACATGTTC
>VYZS01013114.1:8048-46840 GCA_013400695.1 Neodrepanis coruscans | reverse complement strand
AAAGAGTTTATTCTTTGATAATGTGCAGCTTGTCAGAAATTTGACATTGCATTGAAATGCACTGATTTAATTCTGTCAGCCTGTCTTAATTTTCTGTTCTATATTTGCAATTGGTGTTAAAGGTTACACCTTAGGAGACACTCTGGATTCCTGAAATCAAATTAGTGATGAGTTATTTAATAAACAGCACTATTTAAATGTGTCTGAAAGTAATGTTGTGCCACTACAGTTGTGAGAGAGGTGGTATGAGGTGTTAAAGACACGTGCAATGAAATAGGGATTTAAAAAAGCTGTGGTTCTGAAATGAGCAGTGAGATGCGAAAATTGTAGGATGATGGAAGTCAAAGAAATTCCTTGGGGGTTGCTGGCTTTTCTTGAGGCAACTACATCTCCTAATGGTCTTAATTGTGGCTAAAACATTGTGTCAGTGCCACAGACCTTCTGCTCTCCTGTCTCTGACTTTTCCATCCACCAGGCTCTGGGTCTGTCTGTACTGCTGGGCACGGCCACTCACCCTGTGCTTTGACATTTCAGACCCACCCAGGGTCTAAAGATGTTTTTTAAAAACTGTGAAGAAACTTTCAAGGCATTCTTGGCTTTTTTAATCTACTCTTTTGAGCACGTTGAAGTTTTTTGTACTGTACAAATGGGCCTGGCTGTTCTCCGTGCAGAACCAGAGGACATCTGGTCAGCAAAAGAAAAATTGAGAGGTTTCTCATCGGTAGCTCAGATCTCCAATTGATACTGGCTGAGAGGTGACAGTGAGGAATCCTAGTGGTTTCCTAGCAAGGTTCAGTAAGGAGAGAGCCTTCTAATCCACCTCCTTAGAGGTACATTTGCAACTTTGAGAAGGAATCCAAACTCTGGCCTACAGGCTTTAAAGAGCATTTGATAACTTATTATGTATTCAACATCCATGTGGTGCTTTACATATTTGTTGTTTGTCTGTCTCATGACCTTATTTGTGGGATAAAGGTGGCTGTGAACATGGAAATTATGGTAAATACTGTGTATATTTGAATGGGAAGAGCAAATGAATGGCACTAGATAGCAATGTTTATTGTGTCAAGTCTTTGGGATGTCATTTATGTGTAACTACTTCTAATTAGTGCCATTCAAACCAACTCAAATGACTCCAAAGCAGATGCCAGTTGTTGCAAGGGATGAGCCTGGATACTTGTCATTTTGTACAGTCAACTGGCATTTACAGCACTGACAACTCTTTAATATTAGAGGTGGAGGGAAGGTTTCAGGACTGGTGCTCACAGTAATTTTTAATAAGGGTACATTTCTTTCAATAAACTGTATTTGGGAAGCTGCTGCTCCTCAGATGAGAGTTACCATTTCCTTGGGCCTTGGTTGCTCCTTGTGAGCTTCCAGTCCCTCCTCCTTGTCACCTCTAGAAAATGGGCACCATGTTTTCTCCTTGTTGGGAGGAGCAGTAGAGGATGGGTAACCTCAGATATCCGAGAAGGAAGGACTCCTCTGCTTTGTTTGGGGATTTGCTCTTTCTTGGAGGAAAGCTGCTGAGAAATAACATAAGTTAATGACAATCTCAGCAAAAACTCTGGTGATGAGTTAAACAGAATCATTTAGCCATGATTTTGATCTTGATTTGGATGCAATCTATAAACATAATCAAAGAGCAATATAATAACCCTGTGTAAATTGGCATCCAAATAGCAAGGCTTCACTTTGTAATGATACTCCCCCCAGCCCCTAAAATTGCCTTTTATTTAATTAAGACTCTCCAGGAGGCTGACACTCTTCTCTGGCTGAAACAGCAGCTGTAGAGCAGTGATGAACCTCTGAAAAAGCCAAACATTTCTGTGACTGCTGAGAGTCTTGGCAGAACAATGGAAAAGATCCTCTTGGTACTGCTAAGAAAACAGTCTTCTGGCTTTTATAGCAATTTTCTCAGTGATCACCATAATACTCTGCAGTGGCAGTTTTGATTTTAAAACCAGTAATTTTGGATGTTTCCCTAATGTAATTTAACTTGCTCTTCTTCAGAGAGGTATTTAGAGCCATGCTCAGGCTGCATTTGCCAGGAGAGTGATGAGAAAGTCTAAATAAGGTTGAAACAGCACTGCTGTGGACACCAGCTCATGGGGCCAGCGTAGGGGTAGATGCCAGGCTGTGATCCCAAGGGCACTGGGATTAACCTGCTTTCCTTTCTCTTCCATATTACACAGGATAGAGGGATGGTAATTGCTGTGTGTCCTTATGACCCTGGGTCAGGCTGAGTTCTGATTAATTTTTCTGTCTGCCACTGAAAAAAAGGACTCTTGAAAACCAAGCTGATGTGAGAGCATTAACAGCACTGGGTGCAGGTATATTCAGAATGATTTCCATAAGGAGAAGGGATGGGATAACTGACATATTAGCACTTCAAAAAAATACTAAAGCTATTTTGAGGCCTTTGCTTTGTGTCAAGGGAGTTCCCTTGGTTCCATGGAGCTGTGCCAGTTCTCACAAATGCTGTTTCCAAATAGTTGCTGATTCAAGGCCTGCTTCACTTTGCCCTCAGGCACTTCTCTAGTTTCTTTTGGCCATACTGAAAATAGATTTCTGTTTGAGGTGCTTATGTGAACCAGAGGCTGGTGGAAATCAGGAGACAATAAATTAGACAAGAACAAAGTTTACCTTTAATATGCAGTGTCGAGGTTCCTTGACTTATTCCTGAATTATGGACAGATGGCTTAGGAAAGCTCCAAAGATTCAGTGGCAAAGCAGTCTGGAAGGTTAATGCTAATGAGCACTAAGTATGATGGTACAGATTCCCCCAGGATGCTCGGAATGCTGCCCTGACAGCACAGGAAAGGGCTCTGGGGTTACCTCAGGTGAACATTCAGAGCTGAAGGAGTTTGGGCACCATCTCCTGAACTGGTGAAACTTGGAATGCTTACCTAGACCCATCACATTGTGTTCTTAGTATATCTCCTTCTTAATTAGTGGTAGCAATTATATCTTTGAGTTGCGCTCTGCTACACAAAATAATTTAAATAGATTTGTGTTAGATTTAGATATGAGGATAATGCCTTCTGCTTGTACATGACTTTTAAGCCTGCAAAGAAACTTCAGGTAGCCTCAGGAATAATTATTTCCAAATCTTAGCAGTAGTCCTTGCATCCTCTCTGCTGGATCAGGGCTCACTTCAAAGGGGTCACAGGTAACAGTCCAACTATTGGGTGGATAAAGAAAATTCTGGGCATTTTGAAGCACATGAGTGTGCAAGAGTTGTCAGTTATAAAACTGAAGTGCAACATGGTTTTCCCAAGAGTCACTCAATGCTCACACTTCAGATCATAGACCTATTTCTCCTTAATGAGGAAAAACTCACTCTTGGCCCAACTCCACTGAAGTTAATTTCTCTGACAGTAAATTTGGCCCAATATGTCAGTACAAACTTAACTCACTTGTGTTCATAGAGATTAACTCAACAAGGTTTTATATATGCCCAGAATAATTAGTTTACTGTCTCTTGAGGTTTATTTAATTAATTTACAATGCTTTCCATTTAAAAGATACTTACTGCAGAAACAGGTCTGTTGCAGATAAGAGAAACTGTAACTACTCAATCTTGTGCTTGACTTGTTGGAAAGAAAATACTTGGGAGCAGAGAAAGTCGTGTTATTTTGCTACAGCTGCTCTCTAAGCACTTTTTCATAGAATTCCAACAACCTGGAATGGTTTTCTGCCTTGAAATAATATTCAAATACATGTGTTTTTACATTTTCATGGTCCTCTGCTTCCTCTGATCAGCTAAGAACCATTGCAATACTTTCTGAAATTTGTTACAGCTTCAGAGAAGATAACTTATTTATAGGAAAGTCTTTCAGATCTGCAGGCAGACGCTGAATTTTTAAAGGGGAGGGTATGTGTCAGAAGCTAAATAATTAAGATCCATGCCTTCTCAGCATTTTATTTCAAATATTAAATATTACATAAGAGATTTTTTCCCTGTGGAAATCAAACCTTTAAAGTGGTGCAGCCTCAGACAGAAAATCACTGTATTGTTAAACTGATACATCTTGAATCCTACAAATAGTTAAAAAAAAAGTTCTTTAAATATTTCCTCATTCTGCAGACTGGTTCCAGTTGTCCATGTTCAGGAATGTGATGATAGGCTGTGATTTTACCATCAGCTCCCCCTTGCTGAGCCTCTGAACAGGGATCATGTGAAAGCTCCAGGAAAATCTTAAGCAAACACTGGTGTTTGGACCAACACTGGTAGAGCCCAGCCTGGGGCTTTCCATCCTCAGCTCACATCAAACCCGGAGAATGTGTATCCCTGCAGTGTCAACATGGGAAACAGGTAACTCCAGATGAAAGGCAGCCGTGCCTTGTGTTGTAAACCACTGTCCTCCGCTGGAAGGAATTAAAACTGCACGAAGTCCCTTCAAGACCTCTGCTGTAAACTGCAATCCCTTTACTTAGCTTGCTGGCAGAGCAATCTGCTGTATCCTTACATCTCCCATAAATTCCTTAATGTGATCAGCATGTTTAAAAACCACCTGAGCTTTGGATACATAGGAGTGTTTTCCTAAAATTTTACTGGAACTTAAATAGATGCATTAAACCAATATGACATGGTGCCCCAGGAAAGGGCTGTGCCAAGGTTTTCTTCTCTAGTAAAACCTGTGCAATTAAAGGCACCGGCACAAATTTCCACCAGCTCGGGTTCCAGCCCTGTCTCTGTTTTCCAGACCTGCAGCCCAGGGGTAACATTATCTGGCACCACAGGCTGATGGATATACTGGCAGCAAACTGCTCTCTTCTGTCTCCTGTCATCAGAACTCAGAGTCTGTTACCTGCTTGTTGCTTTCTCTTCAGTAAAAGACCTGGAAATCTCTGGTTTCTGTGACGAATTGTGAGATAAGTCTGTAGGAGGTTGGCTGTAGAGGCTGGAGCTGGTAACATTTTCCTCTGACAGGGACCTGCTTTCACTTCCAGAGGCTGCGCTGAGGCTTGGGATAAACCCTATCTCTGGAGGGTGGAAAATCAAGGCATCAGGTTCAGCTGCTGAATTACTTTCACTTCAAGTTGTTCCTATCCTGTTGCATCCTTTCCAAAGGGATGTGGGAGTGTTTGAATGGAGTTAGTGTTTAGCTCCCAGTGGGAGCCACTTTCCTGCTTTCACCTTCCAGCAGGTTGTGGTATTAAACAGGTGTGAAACTCACCAAAGGTCCTCTTAGCTTCCTCATATTTCAGCATTCTTCACATTTCCTAGCAACTGGACCTCTAACCTGGAAATTCAGTATGACTTTCAGCATAAAAACATTTTATATATGTATATACATTATTTTACATTGAGCAAATGCTGCCCTGGCAGTGCTATATGTGATCTACATATCCCTGAGGTTTTTCTTTTCACCCCAGTTTATTTTTATAGGAGTATAAACAGATGTGTGCAGCAAGGTTGTGTTCACATCATTTGAAAACTTCCTGCTGGTTTTGGGAGGGCTTTGGTTTGGAATGTCTGTGTATGTGCATATATATGTATACGTGCTGTGTGATTTTTTTTTCACATGCCAGTCTTGAGAGCACCGAAGGGCTGTTGACAAGCTATTTCTCATCATTTGCATGTCATTTGTCACTAATTATAGCCAATGCAGGTGAAATGGTTGAGAGTATATCAAGATTAATCCCAGAGAGTTTCCTGCAATGACCTAAAGAATGGACACACTGGTGTCTTTGGCTCTGGCCACTGCTACTGTCAGTTTTCTTTCTTTTTCCATCTTTCCTCTCTCTTGGGGATCAATTTTCTCTGCAGAGGAGCTGCCTGGTGGATGAGACAGATCTCTAGTAGGAGGAATCTGTTTTTCACTGAGTTTTCAGCACATTTAGGATTATGAAGCATCCAAGGGAACTCACATGAGCCAAGACAATATGTTAATAACAGCCTTTGCCTGTTCTGCAGGGGCTGGAGCAGCTTTGCAGAGTATTTCTGTTGCTCCTGGGAGCAGGTGTAACTTACCTGCTTGTATATTCAAGGATCATTTTCCATCCTTCCATCAGCTGTTTGGGGTTGAATGAAGGGGATGAATATACAGGAATATCCTTAATAATGATAAAAGCCTTTAAAGTGCAAGTTCTGGAGGGTGCCCTGGAAAGGAGGAGGCAGCTCAGGCACCTCAGGGGAAGCTGGTTCAACATCAGCAGATCCTTTGCTGGCTCTACAAGGATTTCCCTCAGCTTTGTTGGTTGTTGTGCAGGGGAACTGCCTCTACTCAAACACAGCCCCTCTCCCCCTGTGTGCTCCTGGCATCCTCAGAGGGTTTTCTGACTTTGCACCTCCACTGGCACCTCTTTACACCCCTTTCCTCCCCTGAATAGGGTGTTCATCCTTAGCTTTGTAAATCAAAGTGTGTGAGTTGTTTATATTTTACATTTTTAATGGAAATGCTGAACTCAAATTGGATGATAGAGCACCTTGTAGAAACAGCACTTCTGTGGGGCCTCTAAACTCAAGCCTATTGTAGGGTATTTATTTTCCCTTGTAAGTAAAGTGGTTTTAGTCCTTCATTTGTGTTTCCTTTATTTTTCCTTGTGGCCTTCACCACAAGGAACCCAATGCAGGAATATTTGATTTTTGCTGCTTTGCTGCATCTTGTATTTCTGGGAGATTTTGTGGCAGTAACATCTGGTGTAATGTATCCCTAAAAATCTGAAATTCTAGACTTAGCTTGACATTTATCAGTGTTCAGGCACTACAGAATTTGATCTTTCTTGCTTCAAAGTTTGATGCTGGGAAGTCAAAGAAAAGCCAATATCAGCCTGAGTTTTGACAAAAATACTACAAATCCTTTGTCTGGAATGGTGAATGAGCCAAGGAAAAGTATTAGGTGGTTCTCATTGTCATTTTGTTGATTTGTTTTATTCTTCAGGCAGCTTGTCCGTGGACTGAATTGAAAGGAGTGAGAACTGTTGTATCTACTCAGAGGTTGCAGTGTTTGTGTGTTGGTTGTCCCCATGTGCAGAGTTGCAGCTGCACAACTCTGCATCCTCCTTTTTAGCAGCTACAAGGTTTTACTGTTGCATTCAGCTTGTAACATCTTAGGAAATGAGATACTTGTTTTCCCTGGTGCTACAACTTTTACAACCCTGTGGGAGTGAAATTCCAGTGTTTTAGACAAACATTGCCACTGGGATCAAACCTGAGCGGTAAGAAATATTAGAAGTGAACTTTATCTCACAGATCTTTTAACTTTCAAGTGTTTCTCAAGATTTTTGTTATAAACTCTACTTTCTTGTTTTAATTTATGACTCAATTTTTGTAAGCAGCACAATTAGACAGAATAGATGATTAATTGTCAATTGTAGCTTTTTGCCTTGAATATATGTATACATTATACAACACCATAATAACTTTTATTGAAAGAGGAAAGAATGTTCCTGATTTAGAAATCAGCTTAGGCAGGCAGGACAATTTGATAACTTAAGTGCATCTTGTATTTTCCAAAGTTGCCTTTATTTGGATCTATCAAGTTATAATTGATATGGCTCTGAAGAATTCTGGCTACAGGCCAGATTATACTTGAAGCTCTAGTTGAATTGGTTTGCTTGAAATTGGGCACTAAAACACCAGCATAAAATAGTTAACTAAAAAGAAAAATAAACACAGAATCCTAGAATGCTTTGGTTGAAAGGGAACTTAAAGACCATCTTGTTCCACCCCCTGCCATGGGCTGGGGCACTTTCCACTGTCCCAGGTGGCTCCAACCTGGCCTTGGACACTTGCAGGGATGGGGCAGCCACAACTTCTCTGGGCAGCCTGTGCCAGGGCCTCCCCACCCTCCCAGGGGAGAATTCCTTCCCAATGTCCCATCTAACCCTGACCTCTGCCAGTTTGAAGCCCCTCTCCATCTTTCTTGCAGGCTCCCCTCAGGCAAGACATAGAGCATTTTAAAACAGCTGATGGGGTAAAAAAAGAACATTTGGGAGATCATATTGATGAGAGGAGCCTCTGCTTTGCTGTAGCTTAGATCAGACTGTTACTTTTTTTTGTGTGAAAGTATTAAATCCAAATGTAATCATCCCCCTGGTATGTTCTGGCTTTCTTTATGTTACAAACTGCCAAGAATGCTCAAGATTCATACATTTTGTTAGTTTCCTGATAATAAAAAAAATTATTAAGGCCAGGTTATTTGCAGTTTTTCAAGAAAAGGAAATACTGTCATTTGCTTTTGCAACATTTTGCTTCGTGGCTGAGGGTTCTTATCTGCTACAGAAGTGAGTGTGAGCTGTGGGCAACTGATTCTGCTAAGCAGCAGAATCATTAGAAACCTTCATTATAACTGAAACAAGATGGACAATGAGATGAAAGTTAATGCAAAACCCCTACAACATGTAAAATACTTCCAAAGTTACTTAAACCCCTATTTGTCCATATGTTACTTTTTCAGCTTCAGTTCCAAAAGTCAGTGACTTCTTGTTTTCTGATGGTACTTCAAGATAATTCTTTTCTGGCTGTTATTCCTAGGGATCTGATTGTTTTTTTCCAGATCCAGAGATTTATGGACCTTTAAGAAGTAGAAGACCTTTAAAGATGATCTTTTAACTGTATCTTTCTGTATTCAACATGTGTCTTTAGAAATAACCAGAAGGTAGAACACATTTAATTTTCTGAAAGTTCCAAAAGCAGTTTTATCCTCAACAACAAAAGTGCCAAACTGAATCCAACACATTCATTACAGTTGTAGCTTTTCACACCCTTATTTTTTTTGTTGCATGTTAGAAACTAGAGTTTTAAAAATCACAGTGCTATGTCCTCCTCGAAGTTGCCTGTGAAATCTGAACAGACTGCATTAGATTTCTGTGTTAAATCAGTTTGCAGCCAGTGATCCACTGAAGCTTTGGGCTTGGGAAACTGATTTATACCAGAGTGGGTTCCCTTGTTGTAGTGAGATCATATCTTTTTGGGCAACTATAATTTAAAAAGGGGGGAAAAAAGGTTAAATGCACTTAGATGCTTTTACCACAGGCACACACTGCTTTTGAGTCCACAGCAAAGCTTTGTTTCATGTTTCCCATCAGTGTTCACATTCACAGCCTACCCATCCCTGTGGTATCCCTGACAGAGCTCCTACATCTGTGGATGTTCTTTGTCTCTGTTTACATGAAGGCAAAATTATGTGAAGGATGTGTGTGAGCCGAGCAAAAAGAAACACTTTTGATCTGTGGTCTGACATTTATTGCACAAACTTTACGTAATCTGTGTAGATTCGTTTCTTGTCTTTTCTCCATGAATAAAACTTCCTGAGATTAGTGACAATCCAAACATTGGAATACCTGGGCTTGTAAGGGTCAAGAAGGATTCTGCAGCTAATGGCTCGAGCATTATGTTATGCAAACATTACATCTGTAAAAGCCCAAAGTGTGTGGCTGCATTTGCTGTGAGGATAAACAATCCTTGCTACGAGGATAAACAGAACCTTTTGACCAGCACTGGCTTTTGTACAGACCATTAACATGTAAACCCCTGGCTGACACTGTAGTGCTGCACATTATTACTTTTAATTTCAGGAATTTTCATAGCACTGATGCTACAGTAGGTGGGTGCTTGCACACATGCACTGTGTGCAGTTTTCTGTGGATGCTAAATGTATTGTTTAGCAGTTTGGGTGCTGTAAGCTGTGGCTGTTGTCACCCTCTCCAGTTCCCAGTGATTTGTTGCCATCAGATTTTGGTGTCAGCACAGCTGTTTGTGTAACTGTGCCAGGAAATACATCTGGAAAAATGCCTGGCTGGCTCAGGAGCTGGACATGGGGTGGGCAGGGGGCAAGAGGTATTTCCCCCTTGGCTTTGGTACCACCATTGGGTGTGGATTTCAGGGAAAATGAACGAGCTCAGAGATCCATAATGACTTGTATATAACATGGGATATGCCAAAGTGAGATGGAAATTGCTTTGTTTTTCAATAGGTTTGTGTTTTGCTGGTCTTCAGTCATCACTCAAATCCCCACTGTGCCAGATAGTGGACTAATGTCTAATCACACTTTGTAAGCACTGAGTGGGCACAGGAGAGAGAATAGGAGAAGCTCTGATGAGATCACAGATTATTAACAGTTATTGGGAAACAAACAGCCTAATGACCACACGTGGTTTTCAGGTAAATAAATATGTTCCAGAAAGCAGCCTGTGTTAGCATTCCTGGAATTGCAGCTTTTGGACAGAAAAATTCTCATTATCTATTGCAGCACCAGAACGATTTGGACTCTATTTTATGCCACTAGGAAAATTATACCCCAGAATTTCCAGAAATACATAGAGTATTGAAGGAGTTTCTTTCTGAAGAGCAAATATCCAGTGATGTGGGATGAGAAGAGTAAAGTATCCTGCAAACAGCTTAATTACCTGCCTGTTTGCAATGTGTTGTTTTCTCCTAACACTGGTATGAATCAAATCCTTCCTGCTGTGCACTTCCCCTTGCTTTAAGTGGTTGCTTGTAAGGCCAAAGCTTGGCTGTACCATTTTTGCCTGCACATAAATGAAACTGAATTGAAAAAGTGCTTTTGAAGCCAGAAAAATTGAATTGTAGAGACCTCTCTTCTTGCTTTTTTTTTTTTTTTTTTTTTTAAACACCAAGAACACAGATCTGATTTCTTGCTTGCTTGTTCCTTCCTCCTGCCCCAGGAATCTCCCTGTCCATCTAACACAGAGCTGTCCCTCCAGGATTAGCTCCCCATCACTGTTTGGTTTTGTGGCAGCACAGCGAGTGCTGTAGCAGTGAGTCATGGCTGCAGAAAGCCATCTCAAGGACAAGCCAAGGGTGTTGAAGGCAGCAGCTTGAGAAAGGAAGCATTCAGGACTAGTTCAACTGTTTTCAGCCTCAAGGAATAGGACTTCGAGAAGCTGAGGCCTCAAGAGGGAAGCCACTCACTTAAAATCAGCAAAAGCCAAAGCTTTAGATGCGGTTTTGTGTTGAAATTTTGTATTTAGGTCCTGTGATGCTGCAGAAAAGAGCGTTACATAAAGCACAGCAGCTGCAGTCTGCATCCAGGGGCAGGGGGAGAGCATGGATCCAAACCAAAGGAGCACTGCCAGGGCAGAGGAAAACATTTTAAAGGTATATTATAGGGCAAAGAATTTCCAAGTAGGGAGCTGACATGAAGCTTAACTGCCTCAGCCTGGCATTGCTTTTTTTAAGATGTAAGAAGATTTTAAATAGGATTTACAACTTGGCAATTGCATCTGGTTTCTGTGACGTGTTGGCTCTGGGAAGGGTAGCTCTGCCCATCCACGTAGGGAAGGGGGCACCTCCATGGCAGGGGCAGGCATAGGGCAGCATCCTTTGACTCTGAACCCTTTGCCTCCCCCTGCAGCAGAACTGCTGCTGCCCTCAGAATGAGGTCAAGCTCTAAATGAGGTGTTTATCAAGCAGAGCAGTCCTGGAGACATCTGCATCCTCACTGCAGTTGGGAAAAAGTGCTGCCAGCAGGCGTTTAACCACTGAGCCAGGGTGCCCCTGGTGTGAGGTCTGGTTACCTGGGTGGGCATGGACAGAGCCCTGCTGAGCCTTGGGCAGCTGCTGCTGAAGCCCCAGGTCCTTTGGCTTTGCCATCCTTTGTTACCTGCTTCAGATTAGAAGGTTTGGTGAAGTCAGAGGTGTTAAGTGCCTAATGCTGCAACAGGCAGAGTAATGTCCTTTCTAGTGAGAGACCTACTGAACTAAGCAACTTTCAAAGCATTTTTTGAGAGTGTTATTCTCTGTTGCTCTGTTTAGGTGTTGATTGTATTAATTGCTGGGTTTGGTTAGTTGTAGATCAGTATTATTATTTAATTTTGTATTTCCTAAAGGCATATTAGGTGGAGTGGATTGATGGTTTTGCATTGGTTAATGATGCCTGTTCCTTTCAACCAGTGACAGGGAAGCTTTTCACATTTTACAGATCTAATATTTTGGTACAGGTGAGCACAAGAGGTTGTGTAAGCTCTGTGAAACATTCTCATATCCTTGCTTTTATCAGGGCAGATGGTGGTCTTTGTGTGTGTCATCCTGACTGCATTTGTGGTAGTTATTTATCTGTAAGTAAAGAGACTGTGCTTTCATAGCTTTAGACTGTGAAAATGAACAAACTGGGTGAATTAAAGAACATTTTCAAGTTCCAACACCTTTCATCTCAGGGTCACTATGATCAAGTTCATCATGACTCAGGATTACCTTCCCATGGCAAATCAGTCCAGTCCAGAAGTGGGGGGAAAGGTGAGGGGATCAGGCATACTTGGTCTGGTCCTCTTGTTGAATGAGTTGCTCAGATATCACAATCTGAATGAAATTGTAATACCTTCTCACTTTTACCAGGCAGGTCTAATAGGTCAGAGTTTGGTAGGTCAGTGTAAAAGGAGCTTGAGTTTCCCCTGCTGGGCTGTATCAGTCCTCTGAGGGTTGGCAGGCAGTGAACTTCATATGCACTAAGCTTAATTGCAAATAAAGGCTGTGACACAAACAAAGCTCAGGAAGTTAAAAGATTAATGCTGTTAGAGTCTTTTTATGATCTGCAAGCCTGTTTCTGTAATAACAGAAATTGTTAATTTTTCTAATAAGGGGCACATAAATGCAAAGACATATTGGCACTTGCTATTAATAGTCTCACATAATTACTTTTGAAGTTTTTTGTTGTCTGCTGTTTTTCCTAATTATTAAACAAATAGACTGTTTTTGTGGAGATTTTCAAAGTCTTGTAAGAGGAGTAATACAGTGTTTTCTTGCAAGGGCTTTTCTTCAATGAAGAAGAAATAAGCCTGCAAAGTGTGTAGTATTCTGTGGTCATTTTTGAAGAGATCACATCTGACAGCATGTGCATATTGCTACGTGCTCATCTCCCAATATTTTGCTTACTCTGTGCTCATGCTTCTCACCTAAAAGGCAAAACAAGCAACAAACCCCCCAATGAGGTGTGTAAGGTTAAATCTCAGCTGTGGCCTCAGAGGACAGACATCCCTGAAGGGATTAAGAAGTTTCAAGGAGAGAGTGAGGACTATGCTGGGCTCTGGAAACTTGGAGGGAAGAAGGAAGAGCTGATATTTATCAGTGCCATTGGTTTCTTTGAGATAAAATGAGGGAGGAAAGGAGCAGTGTGGAAGAGGGAAGATCTGTTAAGATGGTCTTCAGGAAGAGCAGTAGACATGGAGGTGCATAGGGAGACAGAGGAAAATAGAAATTTGTTTAACAGAAGGGATAGAAGAATTAGGCAACTCACACACCAAATCTGCCTTTTGGCATCCTGAGTATTTCAGCACAACCATCCAGCTCATCTCTGCTTATCATTTACATAACCTGGAGAAAACAGATTCATACTCAAGATGTCTGCCTGAAAGGAATGACTTCATCCTTAGCCCTGTTAGTTCAAGGTCTTTGCACTTTCTGTATTCATCACAATGATTTCATAGTCTAATTGTGTTATTAGTGCTGTTTAAATTGGTAACACTCTCCAAATACTGCTAAAGCACACCTGGGAAACGTGTCTGCGTTTCTTTGTCTCTTGTTTGGTGTTAATATGTGTTGTGCTTAAGGGATGTATTAATGAACCTTTTTTTAAGCCTGCAATGACAATCCTCTAGGCCCAGTCTCTTCATTAATGAATAATGATGGAACAGAGCAGGCAGTTGGGTCATTTTATCCTTTCAGAGAGATGAACAGTCCTGAAGAGAATGCTGCAATGCAGCTACAAGCAAAGGGCTGTACACATGACAAAGTGCTTTTGAGTCACAGTCTGTGTTTCTGGAACATTTGGGGTTTTAGGAAGATTGCCAATTTCCACAAACATTTTTTTCTCAGGAAAGGATTTTTTTTTTTTTTGCTATTTCAGAAAGACTTATTCCAATGCCTTCTATTCTACAAACTTGGAAACCTGAGCTTTGGTAAAAATAGAAAGTCAGTGATCGTGCTGTGATCAGCAGCCATTGAAAGGGACTTGGGGAGACTTCTGTTTCATAATATTTGTACAGCAGCTGGGTTGTAGTAATTTGCATAAAATTTTGGATGTCAACCTTACCATGAGTTTGGACTGATTTTCCCCCAAACATTTTGTGTTAGGCAGGAGCCATGCAAGAAAAACAACCTGACAAGTCAAGGAACTGTGCATGGAAAAACATATTCTCCTTCTGAAAGAGAAGCATTTGAAAAATCAAAATAGAATTTCCAACTGAAGTTACTAATGAGACAAATGAACAGCTCCAGGTTAAGTTAGGGAAAGGCTTTAAGTGCTCCTTTTCTTGGGTTGAGCTTGACTGGGATAACTTCATTTTTCAATCTATTCTGGTGTAAAGTATGTAATTAATTCCCTAAGTAGTTGTTATCTAAATCTCTGTGTTACACGATAAAAGTATTTGAGTGCTTAGAATTCTGCCCCCTTTTAATGTAATAAGAATGTTGGGTTTAGTTGCCTTTTAAAATCTCTTTTTACTCCTTAGTCTTTTTGTTTCTCTTTACTTGCAAGAATTTCTTTTTAATTTGACAATGTAAATTATTGTGTTCTCTTGTTGATGATGTGTGGCTTCAGCTCCCAATATTCTCGTGCCACAGCTGTGGGATGAGGAACTGTCTCTCTTTAGGAGATGCTGAGGTGAAAGTGGTCTCAAGCAAACTCAATTTAAGGGATTTGCCTATTCTCAGTTGTGGATTTAATCTGGAACATCTATTCCTGAATAACCATCATGGATTAACTCTTTATGTGGATCTTCATAATTTGGATTAAGATGCCTCTTCCCAGGATGAAGCAAAGCAATGAATTCATGGTTTGAAAGTCAAACAAAAAGTTTGGAAAAATATAAACTGAGGTAACTGCTGTGCAAGAAAAAGGCTTAAAGCCATAAATTGATTAAATGACTTCTCATCTGAGAATTCAATTTAGCTAAAAACTTAAATGTCCACATGTATAATGAAGGTTAATTAATGTAGGGATTCTTTTGGGGGCATTTAGGAAATGTGATCTTTGTTTACTCGCTGAAGCTGCCCAACCATGGCTGTTAACTGGAATTTGGTGCTTCTATTCTCATACATACAATGTTTTGATTTCTGCTGATCTGTCCAACACAAATACATAAGCATTTGTAATATGAGCACACTTCTGCCAGGGCTTTAATCAGAACTGCACCTTTGCCTTCTCCTGAACGTGCACTTGCCAAGAGACACACAAAGTTTTCAACTTTTTGAACCGCAGAACACAAAATTAAAAAGTTTGAAAAATTCATTCTTAACATAAAGAGCACTTGGATAAAACAACCAAATATGTGAAGAGATTTGAATACAAACCCTTTGCCACTTTTGTCACCTTGAATAGAGCATTGCTATAGTTGAGTAGTGTTTCCAGTGGCTTTTTGCATTGCTGGAGCTCCATCTTTCATATCCCAAATCTGTTTCCTATTTCTGTCATGAGTCAGAACTGGGATTTGGATTTGAAGTCATCTCCTTTCAGGGGACTCCCAGGGTGTGGTCTTGCAGTTTCTGTCCCATGTCTGCCTTTTCTGCCTGGCATTCCCATGGATTTGAGCTGAGTAGGCTCAGGAGCTGTTATTTGGGTGTCCCTATTGGGCTGGAAGGGTTTCCACATCACCTCAGTGACGCAGAGCAAAGCAAGGTGCAGGGAGGGTCTCAGTTTTCTGCACAATATGCAATGGAAGAATACAAAGAGTGAAAACCGGGCCAGTGAGATACACTGTTCATTTGTGGAGGAANTTTTTTTTTTTTTGCTATTTCAGAAAGACTTATTCCAATGCCTTCTATTCTACAAACTTGGAAACCTGAGCTTTGGTAAAAATAGAAAGTCAGTGATCGTGCTGTGATCAGCAGCCATTGAAAGGGACTTGGGGAGACTTCTGTTTCATAATATTTGTACAGCAGCTGGGTTGTAGTAATTTGCATAAAATTTTGGATGTCAACCTTACCATGAGTTTGGACTGATTTTCCCCCAAACATTTTGTGTTAGGCAGGAGCCATGCAAGAAAAACAACCTGACAAGTCAAGGAACTGTGCATGGAAAAACATATTCTCCTTCTGAAAGAGAAGCATTTGAAAAATCAAAATAGAATTTCCAACTGAAGTTACTAATGAGACAAATGAACAGCTCCAGGTTAAGTTAGGAAAAGGCTTTAAGTGCTCCTTTTCTTGGGTTGAGCTTGACTGGGATAACTTCATTTTTCAATCTATTCTGGTGTAAAGTATGTAATTAATTCCCTAAGTAGTTGTTATCTAAATCTCTGTGTTACACGATAAAAGTATTTGAGTGCTTAGAATTCTGCCCCCTTTTAATGTAATAAGAATGTTGGGTTTAGTTGCCTTTTAAAATCTCTTTTTACTCCTTAGTCTTTTTGTTTCTCTTTACTTGCAAGAATTTCTTTTTAATTTGACAATGTAAATTATTGTGTTCTCTTGTTGATGATGTGTGGCTTCAGCTCCCAATATTCTCGTGCCACAGCTGTGGGATGAGGAACTGTCTCTCTTTCGGAGATGCTGAGGTGAAAGTGGTCTCAAGCAAACTCAAGTTAAGGGATTTGCCTATTCTCAGTTGTGGATTTAATCTGGAACATCTATTCCTGAATAACCATCATGGATTAACTCTTTATGTGGATCTTCATAATTTGGATTAAGATGCCTCTTCCCAGGATGAAGCAAAGCAATGAATTCATGGTTTGAAAGTCAAACAAAAAGTTTGGAAAAATATAAACTGAGGTAACTGCTGTGCAAGAAAAAGGCTTAAAGCCATAAATTGATTAAATGACTTCTCATCTGAGAATTCAATTTAGCTAAAAACTTAAATGTCCACATGTATAATGAAGGTTAATTAATGTAGGGATTCTTTTGGGGGCATTTAGGAAATGTGATCTTTGTTTACTCGCTGAAGCTGCCCAACCATGGCTGTTAACTGGAATTTGGTGCTTCTATTCTCATACATACAATGTTTTGATTTCTGCTGATCTGTCCAACACAAATACATAAGCATTTGTAATATGAGCACACTTCTGCCAGGGCTTTAATCAGAACTGCACCTTTGCCTTCTCCTGAACGTGCACTTGCCAAGAGACACACAAAGTTTTCAACTTTTTGAACCGCAGAACACAAAATTAAAAAGTTTGAAAAATTCATTCTTAACATAAAGAGCACTTGGATAAAACAACCAAATATGTGAAGAGATTTGAATACAAACCCTTTGCCACTTTTGTCACCTTGAATAGAGCATTGCTATAGTTGAGTAGCTGTTTCCAGTGGCTTTTTGCATTGCTGGAGCTCCATCTTTCATATCCCAAATCTGTTTCCTATTTCTGTCATGAGTCAGAACTGGGATTTGGATTTGAAGTCATCTCCTTTCAGGGGACTCCCAGGGTGTGGTCTTGCAGTTTCTGTCCCATGTCTGCCTTTTCTGCCTGGCATTCCCATGGATTTGAGCTGAGTAGGCTCAGGAGCTGTTATTTGGGTGTCCCTATTGGGCTGGAAGGGTTTCCACATCACCTCAGTGACGCAGAGCAAAGCAAGGTGCAGGGAGGGTCTCAGTTTTCTGCACAATATGCAATGGAAGAATACAAAGAGTGAAAACCGGGCCAGTGAGATACACTGTTCATTTGTGGAGGAAACTTTTGAGCAAAACTTGCTTCAGTCTTACAGGTTAAGGAATATTTCTGCTAAGGTTGGATTTTGAAGTGAGACCAGTTTGTTGTCCATTAAAAAACACATGGAGTCCTTGGCTGCTTGTGACTCACAGGCCACTACAGCTGGGGACTAGGAACAACTTCCTGGAGGTTCTTCATAATGTAGTGTTTGACTTGCACTGGAAAACAACCAGAGAACTTCAGCAGCGATTACTGTGTTCAGATTGTGTTAGTTATGTGAAGGGCTGGTCAAGGTCATTGACAATATCATAGAAGAGATAGTCCATTCTTCTGGACTTCCTGGTGTGTTAAATGAGGAGATGCCTGTGGGTGTGGTGCTCTTAATGGAGTTCTGCTGCATGTGAGAATAAGCACAAAATAAGGCTGTATCCCACAGTTCATCCTGGCCTAGCTTTGGTCACAGTTTGTCTTCCATCATTCAAAAATCAAACAGAAGGCAAGAAAACATTGTCTCTTTTTGTGGTATTTTTATTATCTTTCTGTAAGGCTGAGAGCTCATTAGAACACTAACATTGCATCTGTTCCAATGGTGCCATCATCCCAACTAAACCACTGCTACTGCTGGGGACTGGGTCCTCTTCTCCATTCTGCTTCTCTGTGACACCTGGACAGCTTTTGGGGGCTGAATTAACTAACTGCCAAAAGACTGTAAAGTCTTGAGATTTTCCTTGCCACCTTTTCTCCATTTAATCTACAAAATGGGACAACAGGGAGGTTGTTTGACTTGCATAAATTATCAGTGCCCAGGGACTCCAGACTTTTTATGTCTGTGTTCAGTCATGAGACAGTCACTGTAATAATATTCTTGTTGGCATCTTTGGATGGAATTTTACATCTTCTTTCACTGTTACTCTTCCTCTGTGTTGTACTTAATTCTACATGACAGACAGATGATGGTCTCAAGGATGTACAAATAAATACTTCCAAATTTCTGCTAGGCATATTAGCAGAAATCAAAACATTATACATATCATAGCAGAAGCACCAAATTCTTACTAACAACCATGGTTGGGTAGTTTCAGTGAGTAAACAAAAATTACATTTTCTTGATGCCCCCAAAATAACCCCTACAGTTATTAATTAACCTTCATTATACATGTAGAAGTTTAGCTTTTTATTTAAAATGAGGTCTCAAATGAGGAGTCATTTAATCAATTTATGGCTTTAAGCCTTTTTCTTGCACAGCAGTTATCTCAGTTCATGTTTTTCTGGCCATCTTATTTCACTTGTAGTCCATTAATTCATTGCTTTGCTTCATCCTGGGAAGATGCATCTTAATCCAAAATAAGAACATCCACACAAAGAGTTAATCTGGAAGATGTTCTAGATTAAATCCACAACTGAGAATAGGTAAATCCCTTACACTGAGTTTGCTTGAGATCACTTTGACCTCAGCATCTCCAAACTACTGCTGAGGACAGGCAGCTCCTCATCCCACAGCTGTGGCATGAGGATTTGGGGAGATGTGGCCACATGTCGTGAGCAAGAGAAGGGAGCAAATGTGTAATAATGGGTACAAGAGTATTGCAGAGGTAACAGTGTGTGTGCTGTGTTAGGGATTTCAAAAGTCTAATTATTTTAATGCATCTTATCTTTGTGTCTCTTCACAAGTTGAACATGGTGGTTTTGAGTGACATCATTGTCATTTGCAGGAGTGACAGCAGCATCTGATGCTGCTTGCAGATGGCATAACAATCCCAGCACTGTGTTTTCTTCAGTGGTCTCACTTTTTTTTAGCTACCTTGAGTGCTCTCCTGAATCCCCAGCAGTGGCAGGTGCACTGCATAGCTTGGAGTGAGGATGGTGCTGTGCAGCTGAATAAGCTGACATTACTCACAGCAAAAGCAGATGACACTGACAGAGACAGCAGTGACATTAGGAGTTGCCAAGTAGCAGCCCTCGGAGGTAACAGCTCAGAAAAATGCTGCTCTTTGCTATCTACTTTATTTGTTGGGTTTTTTTCTTAAGTGAGGGTGTGAAAGAGTCACACTATGGAAGCAGGCTGGGCTTTGGTTCACGTTGACTCCCCTATAGCCAACACAAAAATGTGTCTCTTTGTTCAGAATATTTCTTCTTCAGTTATGTATTTTCATGTTAAAGATGAAAACATCTCTTTGAGGAAGTAGCTACTTAACCTACACGTTCCTGGCCTCATGTTGAAAATCCCCTCTTTTCCATGCTGTTGTTATTATGAGAGCATATGTTGTTATGCTGTGTTACTTTTAACCTTTCCAATAGGCTTCATCAAATAAATATGAGCTCTAGACCCTTGGAACTGCTGATACTGAAAGAAAATGTGGTGATGCAGCGGCAAATAATAATAGTGAAGATTCATCATATAAGAGGATGTGCTTTCTCTCCCTGAAAGGGGGACTTTCAGGATGCTGGACTCAGAAGTCTGTCTAATGTGTCTTGCATAATGTTTTCCTTGCTCAAGGCCATGCTTTCCCAGTTTCATGTGCTTTATTCCTTGGGTATTTGCTTTCTCGGATTGCCATACTGTCACCCCGAGTGGACACACTCTGTGGAGCTGAACTCAAAATCATGAGAGGTCTTTAGTGAGCTTAGGCCACATCACCCTGAAAGCACATTATGGTGTGAGAAGGCAGCTGAGGCTCTCCAAGGTACCTCTTCAGTTGTATAGAATTAGTCAGATACAGCTTCAGGGACATTCACTGACATCCACATCCTTAGAACTTAATGTTGAACTTGCAAAACTTTGAGTGATGTGAAATAATTTCAAAAACTGTGGTAAGAAATGGGAAAAATCAAAGCACTTCTCTTTTGAAGTGCTGACAGTCCTACAACTGTTTTGGTAACTGTGGCTTTGTTTGGGGTTCCTCAGCAGCAGGAGTGCCCAGGCTCAGTGTCACTGTCCCACTCCCTGGCTGGTGATGGTGTCTTTAGCTCTGAGCACAGGTGGACTTGTGGATTTGTCCTTCGTTTTTTGCTGGGAGAGGATCCCATGCACAGTCCCTGTGGTTTTCTCTGCTCTGCCACATGCCCATGGCTAACTCTTGTCCTGCTGCTGGGTTGGGGTATTCACCTGTTTGGCTGCACTTCTCCAGGGCTTAGAGGAGCAGCAGCACTCAGGCAGCTCCAGCTGGCAGATGCCTTCAAGGAGGCACTGGAGCCACACAATCAGGACTCCTTGTGGACTGTGACTGATGGAAGTGTTTCTACTGGGAGACTTGCATTTCCCCAGGCTGTGCTGTATCCACACAGACAGGCAGAAGCTGCCTCTAGCAGAAAGATAGGTTTGCTCATCAGCAACAAACTGTGCTTTGGGAACAGGGGTCACAAATGGATTTCAGGGTCCTTTTTCCATCCCCGTTCCCTGTGGCTGCCATTGGCAATATACATGGAAAGGTTAATTTTTGTAGGGTCCAGTGAGAATGGTGTTAAGTGGTCATGAAGGTGTTAAGTCAAAAGAAACCCTGGTTCCTCTTTCCTCATCCTGGACCTTCAGCTCTCATTGAATTTTATCAGCCTCTGCAGAAAGTTGTTTATTCTCTGTTTAGATAAGAAAAATATTAGTTATCTGTTACAATGCGTGCCTTGCCTGTAATTTGCTGTCTCATCTGTTGCCCCAGTACTGGCTCATGTTTATGCACTGCATGTAAGTCCAGTCATTAGATTATTATGAAATTTTTGCATGTCTTTCAGATGAGTGGCTTTTTCTGGGGGCTATGTTACAGTCACTATCAAGATCATTTCTAGTTGTGCTGTTATTAGTCATCTTATGTAAACTATTTGTTCTTGGTGAATGGCTTCATTTCCGAGCAATTGTACTTCAAAAATAAATTAGGAGATGATAGAAGAAATAAACCCGAAATGGCTGGATGGGGAAGTGAATGAAACCTATCATGGAGCATTCAGTGCTTCTGGGCAGTAATAAACCCTGCCTGGGATCTTGCAGCTGAGTGTAAATCAGGAACCTCGGGAGATGTGAAATGACTCCCCTGAATTGCCACCAAACTGTTTGGTGTGGGGCAAGAACCTCAGCCTTTCTTGGCCTCAGAAAATTGAGATAAAATTTTCTAGCATTTCTACAGCTAGAAGGCATTTGAGAGATGGAAACTCTTTGTGGAAGCACAAGTTGTTCTGTACCCAACATTTATGTTAAACTATCAATCTGTGAAAACAATTATTAAGCTCTTCAGTTGCTTCATTTTTAAAATAATTGTGGAATTAGGTATTTGCATACTTTGTGTGACTTAGGAGTGGTAGCTTTGATTGTAACCTGTAACAGAGAAGGTTTACAGAAGGGTTTTTGCAGTCAAGTTGTTTTTTATTTCAGATGCTGAGATGTGATCCATGCCCTGTGGGGTGGCAGAGCTCCAGAGGGCAGGACACGGTGGTTGGGCCAGTTGTTGCTGTAAGATGTGAAGAGGGAGGATCATTAATGAGGGAATGGAGAGGGAGGTGATTAGTTTCCTGTTTCTGTGCCCCTCTTTTCTGTGTTGGCTGTTTAGATCTGGCTGCAAAGCATTTGACTCAGGAGGGTTCTAAGTCCTGCAAGGGCAGAGAACTACCAGGCGGACTCATAGGAATAGTCACAGCAGCAGCTTGATGCTCACAGGACGTGTGCTACATGATTTGTACTGCCAAAGGCTTTTAGGTTTTGGACAAATTTCTCAATATTTATGTAAGAAAATGTATGCAAGTGATATTAATGAAAATGGGTAATGAGATTCATTACACTCACAGGCAGCTTTGTTGTCCCGAGATTAGAAGGAAATGATTATTTGTTGAGGTTCATTCATTAGTGGAATTCTAATTCACCTTGCTGGAATTAGCAAATGCTCTAATTAAACACTCTCCTGTTGATGGACAGCATTCTCTCAACTGACTTTATTTGAATATGACCTGAGCAGAATTTCAATGTGCTGCATCCAAAATCTTTTTTCAGGCAACATTTGTGGTTAAGCTGGGAAGCAACAAAGGCATCCATTCCAGGTGTGAATATTTTCACTTTGTGTTTCACATCTTTGGTGGATGTTTTCCTTGGAAAACAACCCTCTTGTGTCAGTTTAATGCAGTGTGTGTTTTTGTGACATACCTGGTACCAAAACAGGTGTTTGTTTTACTTAGATAAATAGGGGTCATAAGAATTCATGACCTAATGAAGACTGATGTTGGATTACACCATAGTGTGCCTGATAACATCATTATACATTAGGGACAAAATAGACCTTCCATAACATTTATCAAACCCATAACAATGATCCCAATTTACTGTGCATTCTTCTTCCCTTCCCCAATTTCTTAGGCAGGGGCAGTTTCCTAAGACTGATCTCAGAAAATAAATCTGTTAGTTCCCAGCTATTCATTTGAATTGAAAATCTGACATTTTCTGTTCTTTCAGCCACTATTGAAAATGCTTGTTACACTGAAGTGGAATCAAAAAAGCCCTGCTCTCACTTCTTGCTTGTTGGAGAGAGAAAAGCAGAATAGTGCACAGAAATCTGCTTCAAAAGCCAGAGAGTAAAATCCCACTAAAAGTTGTTGATGGGACTGTGGGTTTGAATTTCCTACATTACAACAGCAGTAACTGGGCTAATCTTTCTAATTCATGTTACAAAGACATGAGAATCTGCAAGAGAGAGCTGAGCCAGTGGGCCTGGGCAGGTTCTGCTGAACTTTTCTGTAGCAGCAGGGATTAGCAGGGAGTGTTAATGGGAAATGAATGGAATTGGGGAAACAAGACAAAGGAAATGAAATAATTCTTGAGGTGATACTTCTGGGAAGACCTAGTTCATGTCATGGTGGGAATGCTCAGCAGTGGAGAAGAGAGATTATGACCAGGGTGGCTGGGGCTTGGGAGATAAAATACAGGTCTTTGTCCTCATAGGAACAATTCAGGTGTGCCATATCTGATTGTTGTTGGAGTTCACTAATGGAAATAGTTGGCTTCCCTCTGCCTTCATTTCCACAGCACTTCAGCATCCCTGGGAAGCCTTTCCTTTCCATGCTGAACAAATTTATATTTGAAGTTATTATGCTGTGGTTTTGCTGTTTAAAATTTTTATCTCCTTTTTTGATGCATCAGAAAATATATAGAAAAAGTTAATAAGCAATGACTGGTTTATCTTCACAATTAGTGCAAATGTAAATTCTCCATTCTCCAGCTCATAACTTAAGCCAATTTGAGACATTCTCTTAAAAGTTGTGTGGGTTTTTTAAATTGTTGCTTTAATAGTGCTGTGCTTTTGCTATTTTTGCAGCATCCAAATCATTCTCTGTTTGTCATGCTCCATTTGGTTGCAGTGGAGATGACTGTCAAAAAAATACAATTTTCCAGGCATTAATTGAAACGATGGCTTTATATTCAGAGTGCAGTAACTGACAGATGTAGATAAGGAACAGAGCAAATTCATTAAGTGGCATTTCTCCAGTTTTTTGTTCTTCTTCTGCTTCCAAAAAGCAACAGTGCCAGATGAAATCATAAATGCATTTAATATACTGCACAACACTGTGGAAATTTTTTTCTATGCAATCACATTCATTCTCCTACAAAATTCAAACAAATTTTTGAGAAAATTTTGGAACCTAAAACCTTAAGAAATTGCTCAGGTGCTGGAAGCACCAGTAATTAATTTTCACAGTATTTCCTGAACCTGTGTATAATATTTATTTATATGTAAATTTAACCCAAATCTGTACATACATTGTAAGACACTTGGGTCAAGCAGAATAGTATTGCACAGCTTTGACTTAGAAAAGTGCTTAAAAAATAAAATATTCATGCTTGTGTGGAGAAATGAACATAAACCCAGCCAGTCTGTGATTATTGTCATATAAAATACAAGGTGGGTCATACAGAATACAAGATGGGTTATACAGAATATAAGACTGACACAGGCATCTGCTTGTGCTGGGAATGTAGGAAGTCTGAAATCATATTGAACTGGTACTTCCATTAATGTTTTTTAGCCCCCACTGGTTGTTCTTCACTCCCTTCGATGTTTCATATCTCCACACAGAAATAATATTTTAAATCCGTTTCATTTGTGATGCTCTTTCACTATTGTCACAGGGCTCAAGAGACAAGTGAGGGGTGAAAAAATACAATCTTGAGCAACACTGGTGAGGTCAGTGTGTGTGATATGAAAAGCCCAAGATGAAGCAGTGTAGCAGCAGGAAAGCCATCTCCTGGTTCCCAGCACTGGTGAGGACAGCTGTCCCTGCCCAGCCCTTGCTGAGCTAAGTGACGTGTTTGCCATCTGCTCTGCCAGGGCCACGGGCAGCCCCAGCCTCCTCAATCCTCTCCAGCCACTCAGCCACCCTCTAAGGCTGTTTAAAATATGTTTCTGAGTAAAGCAGGTTGCTTGGGAAAGGTAAGGAGTGCTGGCACTAGTAAGAAGAATTTATGGAAGTCACAGCTGCTGCAGCTGCACCTCCCTGTGTAACTTTGTCACCTTGAGAGGGGTCTCTCTCCGGGAGCCCAGGGAATGGGCTGGAGCTGTGTCAGGGCAGGGTTAAAGGTTCTTCTTTGCCCAGAGGGTGGTTGGGCACTGCCCAGGCTCCCCAGGGCAGTGGGCACAGCCCCAAGGCTACCAGAGCTCCAGGAGGCGTGGGATGATCCTCTCAGGGATGGGGGGTACTCTTGGGGATGGGCCTGTGTGGGGTTGAGGGTTGGATTCAATGATTCTTGTGGATCCTTTCCAACTCAGAATATTCTGCAATTCTGTCCCTTTCTGACCTTCTCTCTACAGCAATGCTTAGGACTGTTATAATCTGATTTCATTAGATCTCAGTAGGTCTCTTCATTCTCCCCTTTCCTTTCTCATTCTCCAAATTTTGGAGCTTGCTTCTTTCTGCCATTCAGTGAGAGAAAAAAAAACAGCCCCAATATTTTGTTGAATGTGATTTTGAGTGATGGCCAGTTCTCTGGAGAAGGAAAACCATTTGGTTTGAACTGAATGTTGAATTTAGTTTTAGTTTTCTAGGATTTCTAAACAATTTACAAGGCAATAAATTTCATTATTAAAGATGAATATGCTCCCTTTTTGTTTTTTAATATGAGACTGACTGGGTGATTTTTTTCACTAAACCATAGACTTACAGGAAAGAATAAACTCACAGACATAGTTTACTCTTGTCTATCTGTGGTTCTTAAGGAAGATAGTATTTATTATAAATAACAAAAGACTACAATTAAATAAGATCCCAGTGTACTGGGATATATAGTATAGTCTGTACTCAGAATATAAGAAGATAACTGCAACCACAGATGCTTTAAACTCAGTCTAGTGCTCATCTTTATGGTGTCTAAATTTCTGTGGTGTCTAAATGAACAATTTTTGTCTTAAAGAAAAAGCAGCTCTATAAGTTCCAGTATATCTTTCTTTTGGTTTGGAGGCTTCTCAGCATGTGCCTCTGTTTCTGCAAGGATTATGATCAGTGACAGGACAGGAGATGTGTCCTTTGTGTGCCCTCCTGACAGCATCATTTCAAAGTCAGGAATTCATCACGTCCCAGGGAATGTGATGAGGATGGTTGAAAAATGCTGGAGCAATTTCCTGTGCTGTTGCAGCCCTCCCCTCCGTGCTGGTGAGTACCAGTCATGTGCTGACCTGCTGGAGCTGGCCCACCACTGAGCACATATGTTCTGTGTTGGAAAACAGGCATTTTTCAAACGTTTCTTCCTTCCATTCTCGAATGTGCTTTCAGGTTGTTTCTGTTTCAGAATTTTCTGTTGTTTACTGGAGATGTATGAGATGAAAATTTCTGCCCCAAATCTCTCCCTCTGTCAGTGCTGCCCATGGATTTTCCCCTGGCTATCTGAGGTCTCTGCTGTACTGGAGTGGGTTGTGTTTTGGGGGCATAGTGCAAATTGTGTGTGCCTTTTGTACAAGTCATATAAGGAGGAGCTGAAGGGATCAGCCTGGAGAAAATGAGGCTTGGGGGGACTTTCTTGCTCTCCACAACTCCCTGAAAGGAGGTTGCAGCCAGGTAGGGGTCAGTCTCTGCTCACAGGGAACAAGGGACAGGATGAGAGGAAACAGCCTCAAGTTGTGCTGGGCAGGTTTAGATTGAGTGTTGGGAAAAAACTTCTTCACTGAAAGTTATGAAGCACTGGAACAGGCTGCCCAAGGACTCACCATCCCTGGAAGCTTTAGAAAAACCCATGCAGACGTGGTGCTTGGTGTGGTTTAGCTGTGGACTTGGAAGTGTTGGGTTAATGGCTGCATTCAGTGACCTTAGAGGCCTTTTCCAGCCTTAATGAATCTTTGACTTTTAGTGAAAATCCTTCCTTGCTCTGAAGGGCTTTGCAGCCCTCTAAAAGCTGATCAGACTGCACTTGTTTGGTTTTTGCTGAAGGCTTGTCCCTGTGTCAGATCCCATCAGCACTGAGTGGCTGCCCTGATCTCTCACGTGTGTTGCCCAAACTGAGTCACACAAAAGCAGCAATCCCATGACTCATAACCTGCAGTTCCTGTGTCACAGGGGAGGGGGAAGCCTTGGAAGCTCTCAGAGGAGTGGAGAGGTTTGACATGCTATTGTTTGAATCATGGAGAATAACAGACACACTATGGTGCCTGGAACCTGTCACAGTGTCACTGAGCACTAGGTACTGAAAATTAAATGAAGTGAGGTAATAATAACTACAGCATGCCTTTATCTGGGGGAGAAGGGTAGTGTTTCTTTGAAGGTGAAATGAAAGTTTGATGAGTTAACCAAGAGCCAGAAGCTACAGGGCAGCTGTAATTATATACCTGAAGTGAAAGGTGAGTCAATATCTGCCCGGACTCTGACAGGACTGATATGTTCAGAAAAGCATCACTTTCATCTTGGGGAAATAGTGCTTGGGCCCAGTGCTGTCATCTGAGAGGTGGCTGACCAGTACAGGGACACTGCTGGGGGCCAGTCCTGGGTGACAGAGACACAGAGGGGGGACTCAGCACTTCAGGAGCCTGACTGGTGTTGGCATCTTGAAGGTGAAGCCTGTAGGGCTTCCCATTCCTGAGGTGCTCCATGGGTGGTGATGTGCTTTGGAGGGGGCAAGGACTCCCCCTGAACTTCCTGAGGAATCCTTGCAGTGAGGGTTTGAGGGTTTCCTCTTCTCTCTTGCAGGAACCTTTGTGTTCCTCCAAGATGAGCTCTTAACTCAAGTATGTTGCTGGTGTCATGCAGGGATGAATAAGCACAAATAACTACATTGCTCATCACCTTCAAAACCTACAGTTTTGTAAATGTTCCAACTGGGTCGGTCTCTTCTCCTCAGCAACAAGCAATAGGACAGGAGGAAATGGTCCCAAATTGCACCAGGGGAGGTTTAAATTAAATGTTAGGGAAAATTTCATCATGGAAAGGGTTGTCCAGTATTGGAACAGGCTGCCCAGGGCAGTGGTGGAGTCACCATCCCTGGAGGGATTTAAAACACAGGTAGTTGTGGCATTTGGAGAAATGGTTCAGTGGTGGGTTCACAGTTGGACCTGATGATTCTAAAAGGCTTTTCTAACCTAAACAATTCTATGATATCAGGTATTATTTGACAGATCTATTTAACGCTTCTTTCAGTTTTTTTATGCTACTTAGAGTGATATATGGACTCAGTTATTTGACATTTATGCTTGCAAGTCTTTTATTTCCTTTTTTTTTTTTTTTCCTGAAAAGGCACTTGATGTTCATACTGTGATACAGTTAAAAAAATAGGAAAAAAACTCACCTAAGTGGATTGTCAACAAAAGCACATATTGTTCAGCTGTATCTTTAAATTGAAATGTTCTTAAATTGAAGCATCATGCAAAAATACATGCATTTTTGTATCAATTTAAATAATCATACCATTCCCTTTTCCCTGTCTGTGCATGTACAACCTGCCACTTTGTCTTTTCCTGTGACACAAACGTGCTGCAGTTCATTCCAGTGAGGTGTTGCAGCCCACATTCAGCCAGAGAGGTGGCTTGGAAGCAGCACAAGACATGATTTATTGATTTATACTTTGAGGCCATTGACCTGTGTTCAGAACACAGACATGTATCATCTTCTACTGGTATTACCAAAAGCTGCCAGCAGCTATTCCAGCTTCATCCCAGATATCATTTATTTGTGCTTTATGGTCTATTTTGAGAAGTCATTTCTTCCATGTGTCTCTCCATGTACATAGGACTTATTAAAGTAAAACTCCTGATTCAGTGACTATTTTATGATTAAACCTGAGGGGAATTACTAAAATAATAAAAGAAGTACTAAATGGAGCTCATAAGAATTCTGTTCAGAGCATAAGGACAAATAATCTTGCAAAAGCAAACTTTGAGTGGAATATCTACTTGTTTGTTAATATGCCACAGGTGGTAGAGCTTGGAGTTTGTTTTGGAGAAGTAATTTATAGGAATGCAGATACAAGAGGGCATTTTCTATTTCACTGCAATTTTCTTTTCTTTTATTTACAGGATTAGCCGGCACTGCTGCAGACCTAGAAAAAAGAAAGCTTATTTTTGGAAAAAATTTTATACCTCCAAAGAAGCCAAAAACATTCATACAACTAGTTTGGGAAGCATTGCAGGATGTGACTCTTATAATCTTGGAAATTGCAGCCATCATATCTTTGGGGCTTTCGTTTTATCAGCCACCTGGAGAAGGGAATGAAGGTAAAACTTTTTTTGTTGAAGTCCTTTTTGTAAGTTTGAGTAAAGCCAGTCCTATATCTCAAATCAATTCCATCAACACCTTTCAGAAGGTCACTAATAGGAAATTTCCATGTGGTTTGTTCCTGTCACCATTGCATCTGGTACTGACATATTTTTGTATCTTGACATGTCTGTATGCAAATACTGGACCTCGTGACATATGCCGAGTGAGTGAAAGAAAAATCAAAATATTCTTATAAAACTGGAGTGGTTTTGTGACTGTTTTCACTTTTGTGTTTGTTTTATTCACCTTAGGTGGTTGTCCACTGCATTGTAGAGGAGAAATATGTAATTGCTTACATAACTGATGTATCCCACCCCAGGAACGTGGACAAGTCTAGTTTATAGCAGCTGAAGGCTTGAACTTAGTGAAATTCACACATTTTTAGTATTTTTAGTGATGTAGCTGAGACTTGTGAGCCTGGCTTAAAAGGGAGTTTTGGAGGCAAAGTCATGTTACTGATAAACCATATTCTGCAGGGTCCTTCTGTGATGTCTGTAGAAAGTTTTAACACCCTGTCCCCCTCCTTTCCCCCCTTTGGAAAGTACTCTTGAATTCACATGCTTAAAATATTCGTTCCTCTCCATAAATGCAAGATTTCCATTTCTGGCAACAGATCCAGATTTTTTTTTTCCCTCCTCCTGCTCTCTCATAGACTTATAAAGCTGGATAAAACTTGCTGTGTGAAATGATGTGAACAGCTTGGCAAATGTAGGAAGAATGTCTTCCTCTAAATATAGCCTTGAAATGCTTTTTACATTTGCTGCACTTTCCTTTGGCTACTTTCCTTGGAGCCCCTTCCTTCTGCCTTCTCCATTCAGCAGCACAATGGGCACCACAGCCATGCACAGCTCTTGGGTCATGTTTATGGTTCTTTAATCCTTTATATATAATTGGAAATCTTTTATTGCTTTCTCACTGCATTTTCAATATGTGACTATTGCTTCAGCAGGTGTTCAATTTAAGCATGAAAAGATAAAGGAGTAATTTGTTTTTTAACTGAATAAAATGTTATTTATTGGTATAACCTCATATAACTGGCCATGGTGAAATACCTTGGGGGTGTTGTAAACCATGAGTGATGCTTTACAAAATCAGTATTTAGTTTAGATTTCTTTCTTAGACATAAATGTGCAGAGTACCCTCTTTTCTTTTAATTTCTTTGGTGGGAAAGGAATTTTGAAAACAGGATTTTTACAGGTTTTAGCAAGAGGGAAGATGTGTCATCAGGCAATTTTTTTCAATTGTTATTATTTTGATACTGCATTTAAGATGTTTCTTTTCCCTCGGGAAGGTTTGACAGAGCTGAGATTCTGAGAGAGTCTGAAAAGCTCAGCAGGCACAGCCTGGGAAAATGTGTTTGTGTTTTCCCACAGCACAGCATTTTATTCAATCATTGCTGTTTTCCTTGTGTTTTTAGAATTATTTTCCTGGAAGGCTTTGCCCTGATTTACACAAGGAGAATAAATCAAGTTAGTGAAAATTTTGCAATCCAGCTTTTTAAGCACATCATAAAGATCTATGTTCTTTGCAAGTCTTTCTTTAAGAAGTTATTTAAAGAATTCTCTTTAATTTTAAATCAGTATATCATAAATTGCTGCCAAGGATATCTTTAGTTTATTGGCAGATGTCCTTTTTTACAGAGTCCTAAACACTGGAAAATGGGCATATCAAGCTTGAATTTGCCTTGGTGAAGTGGAGAATACTCACACTTGAAATCAGTTTGATGGTTTTGCATAACCTTCAGTAAACAATTGCAGAATAAAATACACAGAAAATCCTGAGTTGGAAGACAACCACAAGGATCATAATTCCAATTCCTGGCCCTTCACAGGACAATCCCAGGAATCCCAGTGTGTGCCTGAGACTGTTGCAGACTGATGTTGAGTTCAATTCAATGAATGTTTTATGAAGAAATAAGTTAAACTGTTTTGTCTACACTTAAACCACTTTATTGAAGGACATAAACTATTCCTGGAGCTGAGCAGGAATGTGGATTCAGACCAAACATGTCTCTGTCAAAGGAGATTACAGTTCTCTGGCAGGGCAGCAGCTCTTATGCTTTATGTCTTAGGAAATGTTTGAATCTCATATTCATTACACATTACTTTAGGTTGGCTCACCTGTGCATTGCTGTTTTAACAAAGAATAGGGAAAATAATATATAACATCTTTGCAGCAGTCTGAGTTATGCCCATTCCCATTTCCTTGAGGTGAGAGGGTAATGTTGCCCATGGGATGGAATAGGGACTATTAGATCTGAGTGACTGTAAGAAGTGACAAATTCTCCTTTGGAAGCATGAAAAACTTCCATTTTCATTTTCTGACTCTTGCCAGCATGAAAATTATCCATTGAAATGTACATTTATTTGCTAATGTTATGTTTGGGGTTTGTGGTTTTTTTAAAGAATATATTTACTTCTGAAAACACATTTCTTCAACTTTCATCTAAGGTCAGCATAACAAGCTGAAATAATCTTTATTTTTTAAAATTAGCATAACTCTTTTTTTTGGACTCTTGAAACCTCCTTGTAACTTTTGATGCTGTAACAGAATTAGTATGTAACTGTCTTCTGCCATGTAAGTGCAAAATTTATTTCTCCTGATGCTTTTGAAGGAGGAATATATGATAAAATCCACACATCCAAAAATATTCAAGTGCATGACCTGCCTGAGGAACACTGGGTAGGGGTATCATCTCATGTATGTATTGAGTGCATTTTGCTTTCTAAGGCTGTTACAAGCTCACAAGTTCATTTTCCATGTGTATTTCTAGATTGGCCATTATCTCCCATTTTCAATGTTGAGACATCACCCAATTTAAATCCTTGAACAGTAGCATAACTGCATTTCCAAACATCTCTAGCACAGTTTGGTATGATCTCAAGGAGAGTAAGTAGATTTTATTGTCTCCTAAGTCACATTCAGTTTGCACTGGTGGAAACAGTTGTTTCTGTGGCTTTGAACCAGTTGTGATATTGCTCAACCAACCTGAACTGGAAGAGCAATAATCTCTTGTTGGTAGTACATGAAGTTTCTGTTCTGCTGAAGTTCTTCATTTAAGATGTGCATGAATCTTGGAAAACATGGTTTCATTTTCTGGTGCAATCACAGTATCTGATCTAGAGGAATCACTAGATAACAGTGCAGTTTTATTGCTTCTCCAGAAGCTGCTTCTTTTATTTCCATGTTCCTTAGCAAGAGTGAAAGTTTCAAGAATGTTGTTCCCAGAAGCTGTGCTGGAGTTGTTTTATGATCTGCTTTGCATTCCCTTTCACCATCTGACAGGCCATTAAAAGCAATTGAGAACTTCTGCATAAATTATTGCCAGCCCTGTGGCAATTACTGCTCTCATTACTGATCCACATGGAATCAGTTTGCCACTCTCAGAAAAGTGCAAAGCTGCTGCTGCATTTTAGCCAATGCATTTTGAGAGAAAATTCTAAGTGCAGGTGTAGCCTCTACTACAGTGAGGATCACACAGGGCTGTGACTGAGGCAAGATAAAAATCCTTTGTTCCTCAGACAAAACCCTTGTGTGTCCTGAGTTAGACTGTTCTCTGACCATACAGAGTAGTGGCCCAACAATAAATAAAGAGAATTTAATGAACTTGTGAAATCCTGGTTTCATTCTCTCTTGGTAATGTGAATTAGAGTTAGTCCAGGACTAAATTTGAATTGTTTGTATATCAGTATATAGTGAAATCTTTTGTATAAACAGTTTGCAAAGAAATATCCTATGTCCTGTTTTTAAAGACAGTGTATGAATAGAAGGAGCTGCTTCCTGAGATCAAGTACTGATCTCAAACCATTACTTGCTCGAGGAAATGAAACATCCTTGACAAAAGAGTGCTTAGACTCAGAAATCCACCAGGGGAATGGGAAATGGTGGGATTTTTTTTTTGGTTGCTCCCAAATCTCTCTCTTATTTTGGCTGCAGATCTGCAAGAATCTCCTGCCTGGTGGTTTGGTTTTTTTCCCCCTATTCTTTTCCTTTAGATCTCTGCTGAAATAGTCAATTCTTGTTGCAGAAATGACTCACTGGCAGTTTGCAGTTCTGTCCCTAAGCCATCTCCATACAGTGTGTCCTGCAGCCAGAACAGGTCAGCAGGATGGTCCTGGTTTGGAGCAAACCCACATCTGTACCCATGGAAACTGGCTAAAAATTTTCTGCCAACACCTTCAGTAGCAATTTCTGTGCCCCCTGGAGTCCTCCTCGTTGTTTCTATCTTCAAGCCTTACATCAAATTCGGCTCTTAGTACCCTGCTGCAGGAAATGCTGATGTCAACCCCCCACAATCATTTGCTGTTTACAAGGATGTAACAAATCTTTTAACTGTTCTTCCCTGAATTCTATTTCCTTATGTGCTTTAGGAAGGGGGAAGAAGGTAGCCTGAGGTGAGATGTTTTAACATCCCCATGTTTGGTGTGGAGCCCCAGGCATGATGTCTAATTCTCCAGTGTACAGCTTTTTGCAGCTCATGATGGGGAAAAAAAGGAAAAGTCTGTTTGGCTGAGGCATCTTCTGTTAAAATTCCCAAGGCAAAACCTTATATTGAAAACAAAGTTAAATGAATAGTTACATTGCTTAATGCTGCTCAGCAGGGCTTTGGGTGAGTTACCTTCTTCTTACTCAGACCACAAGCTGATGAACAGGAAAAAATACAGGAACAGGACTTTATTCCCTGGAATCTGATCTTCCCAAACCACTTGCCTTAAGCTGTTGCTGGTGCTGAGAAATTGCTGCTGGTGCTCAGGGCTGTGGCTGAGGTGCCTGCTGGTCTCTCATGACTTACAGGAGACTTCTTTTCATGGGGTTCACCACTCACTTCTTCTCTTGTTGCTCCTATAATGCGTCACATTGCTTTGCAGGGACTAGAGTTGGAGATGAAAACCAGAAAGGATGTCCAAAGATTGGGGAGAAGGTATAGCTGGTCCACAGCTCCTGTGAGGATGGTGCCTTGTCTTGTTTGAGGCAGAACTCCCTGGTATTTGTGGTACAACTGCTCTGTGCATTTGTGATCCCTGAACGGATGGGATGGACAGCAGGTCACAGCCAGGGAAAGGCAAGAGCCAACTTCTCATCAGTGCTGGAGTCACCAGAGAGCAGGAAAGGTCTTCCCTACAAAGGCAGCTATGGGGTATTTAGATAAAAAACCCTGTAAAAATCAGTATGAGGTGGGGGGGAAAAGCCAAACCAACAGATTCCCCTCTGTCTTGCCCAGTTCTCTTGCCTGGGGTCTGAAAGGCTGTGCTGTTCCCTTCTCCTCCCAGGTTCCTGCCCATGGAGCTATGATTCAAAATGTGTCTCTTGGCATCTCATCACATTGAGCAAGTCTGTAGAAATAAGTCACAGGGGGAAAGACTTGACACAGTGCAGGTATCTGTGGAGGGAAGTGGAGGAAATAAACATTGTATTCATATTGTAAGGAATATATGTATAAAAATATATATATGAAAAAACATAAAGCAATCAGAAACAAACTTCTCTTAGTTAGGAGTGAAAATGCTGAATTTAATAGCAGCCAGCATAAATATCTGTACTGACTCATAGTAAAAAAAAATAAATATATATATTTCCTCCAATTTGGGTCAGTCCAATCCTTCTCCTTGCCAGTTCCCT
Organism: Neodrepanis coruscans; assembly: GCA_013400695.1. Lineage (NCBI taxonomy): Eukaryota > Metazoa > Chordata > Aves > Passeriformes > Philepittidae > Neodrepanis > Neodrepanis coruscans. The sequence continues at coordinate 11,968 of VYZS01013114.1, read as the reverse complement.
ACCCTGGATGCAAATTCTGCTGGAGCAGAGCAGCTGCAATAGACTGCTGGGCTTCAGCCTGGCCTCAAATACAGTGGCATGTTATAAAGATATGATAGCTGTCCTAATTTCCCAGCACTTATTATAGAAATTCTGGAGTCTTTTGGATTGAAAACCGTTGTAATAGCATGTAATTGAGACATTGGTTCCTCAAAATATTTCAAAATTCTGTTATTATGGACAATATCTTCTTGTGGTTCCAGTCCCCAGCATTCCTTAGAGCAGTTTGTGGTTTTTTTGCTTTTCTCGTGGTATCCAGGCTGCTAAAGGGAATTTCACCCTGATAACAGACAGCAGACATTCAAGCATTCCCTGCATCCAGGGAAAAATAAGAAATGCCCTATTTCTAACACAGCTCTAAGATCATGCTAACAATTCCATTAATTCTTCAGTATTTACATGTGCAAACAGCTGTGAAGCCTCTCATTCAACTTTCAACCTTTACCATAATTTGATTTTTCTTTATTTTTAACCCCACAATTGCCTCTATTTTCAAATCAACCAAAATCCTGTACCATTTCTCTGCATACAGAGAAATTGTACCTCTGTTGGAAGGTGCAGCGAAAAACCTCAGCCTGCCCTGCTGGATCAGCAGGTACCAGTTCTGGTAAGAGGTGGGGACAAGTAGACAGGGGGTAGAAAACTCAAGGCCAGCCTTGGCACCATCACAGGAAATAATGGGCAGCTCTTAGAGGTTAATTTTTAGATTTATTGGTATGCAAAAGGTGTGTTTCCTTTTTGTTCGGAACGAAAGCAAAGCATCCCTTTCCAACTTCCCCCTGAGGACGAATGCTGGGGCTTGCAGGGAGAGCTGGACATTCTGGGATGGTGGGATGGGAAGGAAAAGACCCCTTCTGTGTTGCCATGTGTGTCAGGGCAGCTTGACTTTAGGTTTGATAAAATTCTTCTTATTTTTTTCCCCAGCTTTTAAACCATGATTTTCTTCCCTTCAGTTTCTTTGCTAACAGTTGTGATAGAACTACATTCATTTTGGTATTTTTAGGTGGATGTTGTTTGGAATCTCTCACTCATTCAGTATCCAGTTCTTAACAATTTCCTCCCTACTCTCACAGAAACACTTTCCTTTTTTAAAGTTATTGCCCAAATCATAAACTTCTTATATTCCCTTTCCAAGAAGCGTAATATCTGAGTAGATGCATCTGTTTGTGGATTTTATTGTTGAGTTTTTTTCCTTCTTCTGTTTTGTTTTCCCCCCTGGGAATTCTAGAAAATCTGACAATTTCTGTGATGAAATCAGCTTATCCCTGAACGGTCCAAACATACCAAGTGCCTGCTGGGGGAGCCTTGAAATAGATGCCTGTGTACGCAAACACACCTTGGCACAGGGGCCACACGCAGGTGTCCTTTGGGCAGGGAGCAGAGCTGCATCCAAAACACAGCCCAGGATCAGCCCTGCAGGAGCTCTGCCACCTCACTGCTGTGGGCAATGACACTGTGCTGACAATAAAGGCAGTTCCTGCCAAATGTGGCTTTGTTGGTTTTGTCTTTGATAATGTTGATCGTTTGTGTTATTTTAACCCTGGAAATGAGCATCAGCAAATCCAGACGTGGCTCAAGAGTCTATTTAAAGAAGGAATACTAGTGTGCCCCCTTTGCTTAAGTGACCCTGGGGAATAAACTGATGTTTCCAAAAAACAAAAAAGGAAGAGCACTGATTATTGAGGAGCTTTAACCAAATTTAATTAAACTGAATTAAAAGTAACCTGAGATAAATATCTTGTGCCGTCCTCTGAGGAATTCAGTTCATTTACTTTCCAGAGAGATGCAATGAGCACAATTGAATATAAACTAAATGTTTTAATGCAGCCTTTATCAATCTTACCTTGTCTTTACCCTTTCAGCCCACAGCAGGGATTTCATCCTGCATTTCTGATAGCATTTTAATTCAGGAGGGTTACCTGGGTGCACAATGAAGAAAATTCACTTCTTAAATCCTTTCCCAGACTTTTCCATAGTGAGAGTCTTGCAGGGCTGATTCAAAATCCTGGGACAAAAAGGGTTCCACAGGAAAATATTGCACGTTTCTCCCTGTCTCTAAAAATCTGTCTGAGTGTTATTAATCAGTTTGACTAATGAGTGAAAGACTCAGAAATGAGTCAGCTGAACAAAGTTAATTCTCTAGTCTTTCTGGCAGTTTTAGATTTAGGGTTTTTTTGAAAAACATTTTACATGTGCTAATGTAGATTGCACTAAAAATACATAAATAGAGGCAGCATAAAAATCTAGGTTGCAATTAATGTTATTTTGCAAATCTCCCAAGATCATAGCAGTGCACAGCAACAAATATCTGTAAACCTTTTGCCAGCCCTCCTAGTTCTGAAGCCCACATTAAGATGGAAACCTGATTCCACAACTTGTGTGTGTGCACTTTGAACTATATATCTTCAGTAATATTTTTGGTACACTGAAGATCTGTCATTTAAGTCCTCTCCTTTATGCAAAATATATTGGAGAAAACATGAAGACTTTCTAAAATAAAATGAGCCAATATTCATTCATTTTAATACCTTGCAGTGATTTGAATCTCAACTTCCCCCCTGTTTCATGGGCTGTGTCAGTACAGCACAAACCAACCCCAAACAGTCCCTAAAAATATTTTCAGGACTTTACTGCAGATGCTGAAAACAACAATAATTGGCAAAACATCTCCAAATCTCTTCTATCTCCAGAGGTCAAGGGAACAGATTGTCCTGTAATCCTCACTGTCAGTGTCAACTAATCACCCTCTGGCACGGCAGGGGAGCCTCGCTGCTGTTCCAGGCTCCTGACCTGTGCTGTTTGCAGGCTGCAACCACTGCTTTGCATTTTGCAGCACAATATACCAAACCAGGTGCTTTAGGGGGGGGTTAGTTCTAAATTGATTTCATTTTAGCCCTTAATTAGAACAGATTGAGAATTACACCCCCTCCCCCCATTTGTCTCAGAGTGCTTTCAAATAACGTTGTCTTGATTATCAAATCCTAAAGTGTGTGTGTCATTCCATAGGTCTGCGTGGAGTGTGTTGCATAATGTTCTCCAGGCACTGAGAAATAAAAAATCAATGGAAAACCATGTTGTTTCAGAGGGTAGAAGGGCCATACAGCCTTCAAAGCTGATGTGTCCTAATAGGAATCCTTTATCGTCTTTGCTGCTGAACAAATCACACTGATCCAGCTGTCACTGCACCACAGGCTTTTACTGTGCTGTCCAGGGAGGAGAATTCTCCAGAGAAGCTGAGCTACTAGAAAATAGCACTTTCACATAAAACAGATGAATCTCAAAAGCAGAGATCGTTTTCAGAGTTATCAAAACACAGTTTTGAAGTGTGTCATTGCACACACTCAAATTCTTTCCCCATTCTTCATAAAAATTAAACCATGAGATTCCCAAAAGGGTTTTTTAAACCAGTCTAAACAGCCTGTCAATTCCAGGGATGAAGCAGTTGGCAGCCTGGAAAATAGGAGAAACAGAAGTATTTGCCCTCTTAAATACAGCTTGTCCTGCCAGAACCCCCCATTTAACCTCCTTCCTCCCAAAACATGGGTGAGGTGAAGCAACATCTGTCTTCTGCTGACATTACCCCAATCTGTTTGGTTAAATAATTTTATTTCCTTTAAGAATTTGCCTTAGAAAGTATCTTACTTTTTAATTCCTGCCCTAAATCCTACCTCAGTACATGATCTAAGTGTCCAGGAGCACAGAGGAACACGTCTCTGTCACCAAGACTTGGAGAAGGTGGTGTTTATGGGGAGAAGATTGTGCCCCTCTGGGTTGGCATTATCTGGATACACTACTGAATTTCTGAAACATTTTTGATTTTATATTATTTTCTATATTCAAAAGAAGGGACAAATTTAGGTTTAGGGCTCTGTTCCTCCCTG
>VYZS01013113.1:31432-43316 GCA_013400695.1 Neodrepanis coruscans | reverse complement strand
TTGTGGTAAAACCACTACAAGTGACATTGGCCATAAGTCTTCCCTTGGCTGTGGGTGTGCTGGCTGAAGAAGTAACTGCTCCTCAGCACTTCCCATTGAGCTGCCACTGTAACAGCTCTCTGCCCTGTGCTGACTGTGAAGGACTTAAAATAGCAATTCTTTGCTATTTAGGGTGAAAACAACTAGCGGACTTTCACGTGAGGGAGAAGTGGTTGTAAGGATGCAGTAACCACGAGGAGGAGGTCAAGGATGAACAAATGGAAACCAGATGAGGGCAGGTGCCTCCTCCTGCAGGATGGCTGTAGCTGTTGGATACAAACAGGACATAATTCCAGCTTTGCAGGTGCAGCCAGGCAACTTCTTGTCATAGACAAGGAACAGAGAAGTGATCACTAATATGCAGCCTCATGATACACAATAATCAGCAATACACAATAACCAAAATCCAATGAGCTGAAAGAAACGTTTCCCCAAATTTCGTTGGGTTATGCAAGGAGACAGTCTTCTCCATGAAGTTTTGTAGACCCTGCTCTCCTTCCTGTGCATTCCTAGATATAATCTTCACTGCAATATATGTTTTCCTGTCTCTGCCCACTTGGATACACACAACACAGAGCTTCTGTACAACAGTGTTTTCCCATCCCAGATGCTGCTGTGAGCTCCTGGTTAGGGTGTGTTTTAGCACATAATCTCTGCAATCCTAGCTCTCCCTAAGAAGATAATTTTTGATCTCTCATCAGGCTTCTGCTAATTAATTCACATGTTTGAGAAATGCTGAAATGTTTTTCTGTTATCTGCTAGTATTTCTTGAACTTAAAACATGAAGAAAACCTCCCAAATTGGCATATGAAGGTAGCTTAGGCTTATCCTGATCTTCAGAGCAGTTACAGGACCCTTTCAGACAGCATTAATTTTCTCTTCGTTCTCAGACATGAGACCTTGTTAACTCACAGGGAATGATAAAAAGTCCTCTCACTGCCGGATATCAGGATCATAATGTTAATATTGAATCCTGATGAGTAAATTTGAAGAAGTACTTGGGAAAAAACATATGGTTGTCTTCCTAGCCTACTTCAGGGCACCAAGTGGTTTAAAAACATTTAAAAGAGCCAGAGAATATATCATTGCCTTAGTGACAGCTGCTACTTGTCTGCAAGTAGAAAGAAGGAAGGGAAAGATAGACACCACAGGCTTGAAGAGTAGCTTTTCCCAGCAATCCTCTTCTCTTATGAAAGCCACAGACCTTCTTCTGACCACAAGTGAAGGTGTCCACGACAGCAACCACACAGGACCACAAGGAGGTAGACTGAGGTGCACGCCACTCTTCAGAAGTACTGGTGCAAATCAGGGTTGTGCACTTTGCTGGTCTGTTTGGTTCTGATATAGGCTCTTGTCCAGTTCCTATTAGAGAAACAACTGTGCACATATGAGAGATGTACACACGATAATCTGTCCCTCCTCTTGGAAACACACCAGGGTGGTTTGTCATGGTATGTGTGGAGTCCAGACAGATAAAGTCTGCTGAGCTAAATTACACCTCTGGGTCTTCCGGTGACATGTTGGAGAGACTAGAGTTCCTGGGGTTTGCTGAGGTTCTTTGTTCTTGGAGAGGAGGTTTGCTTTAGAAGTTGAGCGTAACAAAACGAAAATTACAAAAATAGTAGCAGTCGCTGCCGCCATCTAAAAGTTCATTTGCATTTGGCTTGACCACATTTGAGCTAGGCAAACATGGAACAAAGTTTTGTAACACAAACCACCAATAAAGCAACTCAGTCCACAAAAGTGTACATGGTGGCTTTGCTGAGCATCTCCCAGAGAAGAAAGAAGGAATCTTGAAGCAGCCTTCCAACTTCAGAAAATCCCTGTCAGCTCATACAAGCCTGGCCCAGGTAATTCCTTTCCCTGAAGACAAGAAGGTGTCTGCCTGGAAGGCTCCCAGCTCAGAGACAGCAAGATCCCACAAACTAAGTTCTTTCCCTGCTTCCCCTGCACATTTTTTTTGTAACCACGTACAAAGAGATGTGAGCGCTCAAGGCTCAACAAGGCTATTAAGAGGATAGTCAAGATGCATAGGAACATTAAAGAACTTTTACAATAAAAAGTCCTCCTTCTTCCCTTCACTTTAGCTAACACTGTCAGCTGCAGAAAAAGAAGTACATCACGTTTCTTAGTAAACACATCTTAGTAACTTAAAGATGTTACAGAACAATACCTCCCGCTTTCCTGAAACAATTAAGAACAATATTGAGATTAAGGTTTCTGAAGTGCGTGTATGTGTACACAGAATGAAATAATGATTTAAAAAATTTTTATAACAATGGGGAAGCAATATCCCCCACAGTGAGCCTGAAACTGTCTATATCATGAAAGAATAGAAACTCTCCTTTCCACAGATTCATCTCCAGAGCTTGATTCTTCCCACAATTTGCCCCATCTGTGTAGGGGCCACACAAATCCAAGTTGCTCCATCATCTGCGATGGAGTTGCTGCCACAGCCTTGAAACCTCTGTGTACACATGTGTTTAAATGTGTAGATTTAAACCTTCCTTGGGATTTTCAAAGTGGTGAGCATTTACCTCCATATTTCCGCACCACTCCAGCTCAGTCAATGAAAACACGTTGCCTGATGTTTTCGAAAGACGGGAAGCAGCAAGGAAGGAAGTTTGAGGTGACATGACATGGCCTTAAAAACACAGATAGCACTGCTATTATAGTCTTACCTTCCTGTCATGAAAAAATAATTTAAATGACATAAGAATAAGATAAGACCTGATCTGGAGAAGCTGCAAGTGAAGAGTGTTCACTGCAATAAAGAAGTTATCCAAAGAAGAGAGTGCTGAATGGTAGTGAATGTGTGCCCATACAATACCTGGAGAGCCCTATAACAAAGTTATAGCCTCCCTACTCACCTGCCTGCAGGGATGGCTCCACCTAAAATAACTGTATTGTAACTAATAATTCTGAGAGGCTTTTGAGGTCTCTGGTACTTCCACTGTTACATATTCTTTGCATAGCCTACTGCCTAGCACCCACTGTAAGAGTTACTGTACAAATGCAAACCAGAAAAAACCTTCATTGCCAAACAGGTGATAGCAAAACATAGGAAAAATTTCAGCCCAGAAGCCATCACAGACTATTAACCTCTACACACAAAATCTGAGGTGTTTCCAGATTTCTCGACTCAAAGAAATTTGCTTACTTTGAGCATCACTAGGAAATATTTTTTTTAATGTTTTCAAATTTCTGTGGAAAGTCATTATCAGAGAATTTCTCTTTTAAAATTATGCATGAAACATTTCAAAATGAGGTCTGTGATGGGATGTACAGAATCCACAGCTAGGTATGAGGTGAGGTCCGTAGGTTCTAGAAATTGTATGTGCTGTGATGCAGAAAAGTGCAAACTGATTGCTTGTTTGTTAAAGGACAGAGTGAAAAGCCAAATTGTAGAACTTCAGAACCACAGGAAGATTGGATGTTCATAGAATGGCTTGTTTTAGAAGGCGTCTAAAGATCACCTAGTTCCAGACCCCCTGTCACGAGCAGGGACACCTTCTATTAGACTAAGTTGCTCAGATCCTCATCCAACCTGGCCTTGAACACTTCCAAGGATGTGTAGTCCATGACTTCTCTGGGAAACCTGTTCTAGAGCCACATCACCTTCACAGTAAAGAACTTCATGATATCTAATCTAAACCTACTCTCTCAGTTTGAAGCCGTTCCCCCTTACTCTATCACTACAAGACCTTGTAAAAAGTTGCTCTCCACCTGTCTTGTAGAATCCTTTCAGGTACTAGAAGGATGTAATTAGGTCACCTCTCTTTTCTCCAGGCTGAACAATCACAATTCTCTCAGCTTTTCATCATAGGAGAGGTGCTCCATCCCTCTAATTATCTTGGTGGCCTCCTCTGGACTCACTGCAACAGGTTTATGTCCTTCCTGTGCAGGGGATTCCAGAGCTGGATGCAGCACTCCAGGTGGGATCTCACCAGAGCAGAGTAGAGGAGCAGAATCATCTCTCTTGACCTGCTGGTCATGTTTCTTTTGATGCAGCCCAGGATACAGTTGGGTTTCTGGACTGCAAGCACACACTGCCTGTTGATGTCCAGCCTTCCATCCACCAGAATCCCCAAATCCTTCTCGACAGGGCTGTTTTCAACTTGTTTATCTCCCAGCCTGCATTTATTCTGGAGGTTGCTCTAGACCAGGTGCAGCATCTTGCAATTGGTCTTGTTAAACTGGATTCCCACAGGCCCATTTCTTGAGCTTGTTCAGGTCCCCCTGGATGCCATCCCATCGTTCAGGAATGTCAACTGTAGCACTCAACTTGGTGTCATCAGCAAATTTGCTGAGGGTGCACTTGACCCCTTCATCTGTGTTATTAATGGAGATACNGCACTGCTATTATAGTCTTACCTTCCTGTCATGAAAAAATAATTTAAATGACATAAGAATAAGATAAGACCTGATCTGGAGAAGCTGCAAGTGAAGAGTGTTCACTGCAATAAAGAAGTTATCCAAAGAAGAGAGTGCTGAATGGTAGTGAATGTGTGCCCATACAATACCTGGAGAGCCCTATAACAAAGTTATAGCCTCCCTACTCACCTGCCTGCAGGGATGGCTCCACCTAAAATAACTGTATTGTAACTAATAATTCTGAGAGGCTTTTGAGGTCTCTGGTACTTCCACTGTTACATATTCTTTGCATAGCCTACTGCCTAGCACCCACTGTAAGAGTTACTGTACAAATGCAAACCAGAAAAAACCTTCATTGCCAAACAGGTGATAGCAAAACATAGGAAAAATTTCAGCCCAGAAGCCATCACAGACTATTAACCTCTACACACAAAATCTGAGGTGTTTCCAGATTTCTCGACTCAAAGAAATTTGCTTACTTTGAGCATCACTAGGAAATATTTTTTTTAATGTTTTCAAATTTCTGTGGAAAGTCATTATCAGAGAATTTCTCTTTTAAAATTATGCATGAAACATTTCAAAATGAGGTCTGTGATGGGATGTACAGAATCCACAGCTAGGTATGAGGTGAGGTCCGTAGGTTCTAGAAATTGTATGTGCTGTGATGCAGAAAAGTGCAAACTGATTGCTTGTTTGTTAAAGGACAGAGTGAAAAGCCAAATTGTAGAACTTCAGAACCACAGGAAGATTGGATGTTCATAGAATGGCTTGTTTTAGAAGGCGTCTAAAGATCACCTAGTTCCAGACCCCCTGTCACGAGCAGGGACACCTTCTATTAGACTAAGTTGCTCAGATCCTCATCCAACCTGGCCTTGAACACTTCCAAGGATGTGTAGTCCATGACTTCTCTGGGAAACCTGTTCTAGAGCCACATCACCTTCACAGTAAAGAACTTCATGATATCTAATCTAAACCTACTCTCTCAGTTTGAAGCCGTTCCCCCTTACTCTATCACTACAAGACCTTGTAAAAAGTTGCTCTCCACCTGTCTTGTAGAATCCTTTCAGGTACTAGAAGGATGTAATTAGGTCACCTCTCTTTTCTCCAGGCTGAACAATCACAATTCTCTCAGCTTTTCATCATAGGAGAGGTGCTCCATCCCTCTAATTATCTTGGTGGCCTCCTCTGGACTCACTGCAACAGGTTTATGTCCTTCCTGTGCAGGGGATTCCAGAGCTGGATGCAGCACTCCAGGTGGGATCTCACCAGAGCAGAGTAGAGGAGCAGAATCATCTCTCTTGACCTGCTGGTCATGTTTCTTTTGATGCAGCCCAGGATACAGTTGGGTTTCTGGACTGCAAGCACACACTGCCTGTTGATGTCCAGCCTTCCATCCACCAGAATCCCCAAATCCTTCTCGACAGGGCTGTTTTCAACTTGTTTATCTCCCAGCCTGCATTTATTCTGGAGGTTGCTCTAGACCAGGTGCAGCATCTTGCAATTGGTCTTGTTAAACTGGATTCCCACAGGCCCATTTCTTGAGCTTGTTCAGGTCCCCCTGGATGCCATCCCATCGTTCAGGAATGTCAACTGTAGCACTCAACTTGGTGTCATCAGCAAATTTGCTGAGGGTGCACTTGACCCCTTCATCTGTGTTATTAATGGAGATACTAAACAACACTGGTCCCAATATGGACCCCTGAAGGACATTACTTGTCACTGATGTCCACTGGGACTCAGAGCCACTGACCACTACTCCCTGGATGTGAAGGTCCAACCAATTCCTTATCTTTCTAATAGTCTACCCATCAAATCCGTCTCTCTGCAGTTTAGAGAGAAGAATGTAGTGGGAGACCTTACAGAAATCCAGATAAACATCATCTGTAGGCCTTGCCATGTCCACTGATGTAGTCAATCGTAACTTGTAATTCTTTGTGTTTGTACCTTTGTTACCAAATGCATTAAAAAACCCCCCAATAAGACCGAATGATCCTGTTTTAGGCAGTTGCAGAACATCTGCACTTCTCTTTCATCCAGCAGGGGTCCTAGGACCCAATTTACCCATTCTTCAATTGCTTGTTGCAAAAATTAGACTTTAAGGGTGGTTGGAAAGATGCCTGTTGGGTTTTATGTGTGTATGTCTCTAACTATTGTTCTAAATAGATACATAAACAGAGTAATATGCACATGCAAAAAAGTCCATGAAAATATGTGCTTATAAAAGGCCTTCACTGCTTTGGCCACAAGAGGGAGGTTTCTCCTTCTCCCTCTTCCCCCATCTTTCTGCCTCCAAACATTAATGTGTCACAGGAAAAGAGCACAGCAGGCAAAAAAATGGACGAGGCATTGGTTTCTCAGGTGGAACCATAAACCATGAATGTAATGAGAAAAGGGAGAAAGAGTCAAAGTTACTGGAAGCCAGTCACATGTTCCTGTGGCTCCTAGTTTCCCCACTCCAAAGGGACCCAGCATGGGATATGCATTATCTGCTTATTCTAAGGTGGGAAAAAGGGGCATGTTTACTGTATTCAAATTTGAACACATCCTACTACATTGTATGATAGATTCTCCACTAACATCATAATCTCCCCACACTGCTAATTGCAGAGGCTGCTAATCTGTCTGAGAAGCCAAAATGATATTATCTTTCAACAGGATTTACATACATTCAGCCTTATTTCTGCGTCAGCTAGCAATTACAGTTTAAACTGTTGAACGTGCAGCTTGCTGTAGGCCTAAGTAATATTTAATAGCATTAACAATGCATTTCCAAATAACCCTCCAGATCTCTTTACAGGCTCATAAATTCACTAGACTTGCTGTTCAGCACCAGCCATTTGCCCTTATCCCAGCACCAAACATTGCCCCAGTGTCTGCTGCCCCAGCCCAAGCAGAAAAAAATAGTGCGAGTCCTCTAGTAAAAGGGCCCTCTGTCTGCCACTGCAAAGTGGACTCAGCAAAATACTGGAGAGTGGGCTGTGTGTTGTCTAGCAAAGTATCTGCTTTTGTGGCACACTGGCTGAGTCTGATCCTTCCTGACCTTTGCAAAGCTGGGCTATGCTGTCACAGCCACAAATGAGATTTTACTGCTAGAGTCCACCTGCTGAGTGATGCTTCTGAGGAACATGGTGTTTTCCTGCCCAGTCCTGATATATCTGGTAAGCCTGGGAGCACTAATAGGCCAAACACACCTCTCCCCTCTTGATGGCTCCGTGGCAACCAGTATTTTATTTACATTCGGAAACTGATAAATTAGGGTAAATGCCATCTGGAGTACACAAACAATATGTTATCTATTATCATCAAAGTGAGCAGCAAAGCTTTTGTTTCCTTGTCATGGAACAAAAGTTGTTGTGAATTAAAAAAATAGGATTAAAACTAAGCAAAACCGCAAGTGCTTCTTTGGAGAAGAGCCAGAAACGGGCTGCCCATGCAAAACATACAACAAATACAAAATACGTTTTTTATGAGTATTTCTGCCTATAGACACTTATGGTAACATTTACATAGAAATAGAAGATGAAAGGTTACCTGTTTGTTCACAGGGAAGCCATTATAGGTGTACAAATCAGATGACTCTGAACAACCATTTGTTAATTCTTGTGCAGTATTCACTCTGCTCTATCAAATGGTTATTTTCATTACCAGAACAATTTAACACAGTTGATATGAAGTAACATAATTATCCATTATTATACCATTTGCACTTCTTTTTCATTGCCTTGGCAGCGAAAGGCAGACCTCTCTCTTTTATTTTTCTTTTAAACATTTTATACTTTTATATCTTATTATATAAAATACTGGAAGAGAAAAAAGTCCAGCTTTAAAACAGGGCTTTACCTTGGTTTTCTATCTGTGTGTTGTACTTAATTGACATCAAGTAAAATCAAGTCAATTCAATTACTTCAGATTAAATAATCAGAGAGAGAGACAAGTAAGAGGCATATATGCATACATTCAGGCAAATATATATAGAGAGATAAGGAAGCCATCCATCAAATAAAAAGAAAAAAAAGAGAGAATTCAATGTGCACTGATTTGCTGTAATACATAGCACAGCACAAGAACATCTTCCAGCCAAAGATCTTGCCGAACATTACAAATTATCACATTCTCTCACAGATGGGGAAATTGAGGCTTGAAGAAATGAAACAATTCTTTCAAATTCATCAAGTCAGTGTCAGAGATGGAAACTGTACCAGCTTTTCTGCCTCCAAGACTCAGGGAGTACTCAGTGAGAGCATGAAAATGTGAGAGGTCACAGTTACACAACTTACTTTGTCATCACAGCTAGCAGCTCCAATTTTATTTTTGGTGTGCTTTTAAAGATCAGAGTTAGGGTCTGGGTGGGTCTGAGTGGGAGAGCTCAGGTGACAAGGCTTTCCCACAAGGAACTAGAAGATCATCAGGAGGCATTTATTTGTCCTTCAACAGAAATCGCCAGGCTGAATGAAGCATTTTTTTCATGTTTATACAAGGTTTTGCTCTGAAGCAGGTGGACTCCAATGGGCAAAGATTCTAGCAGGATATTGGTTTATCCAAACAGGTAAGAAGTCCTCTACAGAACAAGTCATGATGAGTCCTGTTTTATTCCTGGGAATTCCTGCTCTGCTAGGACTCTGCTGCCATTAAACAACAAAGAAATTCCCTGTACACCTGACTACATTGCTGAAGAGGATGCTGGCATCAAAAAAGAAGCTTTTACAAATTACAGTAACCTCCATAAGTTAAACACTTTTGGCTTCTTCTTTTCCTCCCAAGCAAAACTGTGCTCCTTCATTTTGTTCCCACTGCTATTTTATTAATTGACAGTTAAGAGAGTGATTTTAGATAATATTTTTAGCTCTTTAAGAGAGATCACTCACAGAAACAAGACATTCATCACTATCCTATAACAAAATTTACTTTGTTGCTGAAGGTCTGAACACCTCTTTGATAGATCCCCAGCCTCACTCAGTATGGTTGGGAACATTTGTCCTATAATTCACAGTAGGTTAAGTCCAATATACAACTGTAATCAGATCTGTCACTGTAGGTCTATGAAGTCTCAGTCCCTAATGATTGTCTACTTTCTGGTAGGTCTTTTGACCAGTTAAAACCATACCTGGGCCTGAACTTCAGTATCAGAGTTACTGCAACTTGTAGATGCCAATGCCCCAGCTCCCAAAGACCAAATCTCCCTTTTCACCCTGTGCTTATATGCAAAAGCAGATTGTTAAGTTGTTTTGGTCAGTGCAAGCAAGATATCTGCTGACCTTGGAGTTTAAGTAAAATAAAAAGCAAATTAATGGCTTTCTCCATGTTTCTTCTTGGCTATATTTAGTCAGGCTTCAAGAGCAGATGAAGCTTGTCACTTCTATACAAGGATGACTTAATAAACTGATTGGCACTTTATCACTGCCTCAAAGTCACCCTACTGTTTTAGAGATGTCCAAACAGATTAAGTATCAAAAACAAACATAAAGGGCAGTTCAGTGAACTGTAGCTTATGTCAAGATCATAGGGAGGGGTTTACAGATAGTCCTTGTGCTCACCTGAAGACAAAACAGGAGGAGGATTTAAGAAAAAAAAAAGCTGGTTGAAAAAAAAATAAAAAAATTTGAGCCATGAGAAGCAGATATTTTTCTGCAACAGAAAGACACACAGCCATCTAACATAAAAATCCTTGTGACTGCATCACATCATTAAAGAAAACTAAGTTCATTTAATTGAGGGTGGGGAAAAGTCTATTACAAGAGGAAAAGGTGGAAAATCTGAGAAAATGACAGGCGTGTATTTTACAGCAGCAGACATGTGAAGCCAGGAGTTGTAAGGTGTGGGTACATAAAATAAAAGGATATATGTTTGAGTGAATATGGCAAGAAAGGCATCAAATTACAACATTACTAAGCCTTGCAAATCCATACTGGGTGCCAGTAGCTACATGAATTCCTAACAAAGACAGTATTATCACAGCTGTATTTGTCTTCAGTTCTTCTTGCCTCTTCAGGATTTTTATCTAGCTGGTGGGATGACCCATGTAGTCCAAGTATTACTGCTAAAACCACTGATGTTATATACATCAGAGCGATATTTTACAACAAGGGACTTGGTCTCACAAGGCAGCAAGCATTTTGACCCCAGAAGAGCTATAGTACTGAAGGAGGAAGTAACTAAGAAGAGGAATTTTAGCCTCTTATATGAGCAGCATGTCATACTATCATGTTACCTTTGGGCTTGAACCCCTGCATGCATCTCAACTCCCTGGCCACTCATATTGACTAGGCTTTGCTTGGGACTCTAGCTCTTCCCTGAACTAACTCCTAGTTTGTAAGGTGATCCAGGTTCTGGCTGGCCTGGTCTCCACTCCATCCCTGAAAGAACCACCGTAATTACCTCAAGCCCCCAGCCTCCGTATCTCCTGCACAGCTGCCGAAGGCATAGAAGATATAGATGTTCCACCAACATACGCCATATAAAATATATTCTTTAGACCCAGTCTGGACCAGTGATGGAGAACATGCTTCTACAATAAAATGCAATATAAATGACAAAGAGAACCTCAAAATACCTGAGCCACCACTAACTTCAGTAGCAATGGCTTTTGCATGCTCAGAAGTTTTTTAAAATCAGGAGAAATGTGTGCTAGGTCTTTATGAAAGTTACCCATTAATCCTTGAAGTGTCCTGAAATCCAGCCAGTGAATCTCTAAGGTCTGCCCTTGTTCTAGTTAAAAAATGGTGGGTTGCACTGGGAACAGGTTTAGTTACTAAATCTTTCTTGGGGTGGAAGAGAGTGTGAGAAGGAAGACAATGTTATTGAAAGCATTGATAATTTCTCAAAGCTGTACTTTTATGAAGTGAATCAATAAATTTATATGGAAGTACATTACTAGCGAATATGTACTGTATATTCTGAATGTAATACTTTGAGATTCTATATCTACCAGTCTTTTCCTATGGACACCATTTATACAAGTAGACACTGACTTGGAGTCCCTGTGCTCAGGCTCAGACCATTTGGATGAGGCACAGTGTGGTAGTTTTACCACAAATTTAGCGATTTTGGACAAGAGATTCCGAGAGAAGTCACAAACACACCCCAAAATGAAGAAAACACACAAATATCACAATTTATTTCGCGCACACACAAAAACCCGACAAATAAAGTGCAAACAGACAAACAAATTAAGTTTCCCAGGGCCCATTTTTGGGACGAGGACGCTCTGGAGATAGTGCTTGTCTCTCTCTGGGCCCCCCAAGAGACTCCGGGGTAATTAGAAGAAAACACGTGGCTGGTCTGAGAACTCCCTTAGCAGCGTGAGCTTCTGCCCGGCTTTGACTGAAGGAAAACTCAAGAAAATTAGAAACCGCGAGCAACCCCCTCCCTCCCCTTCTTGTTAGCCCAAGGAGGGATTTAGTGATGATGGAAGAAGAGATGTGGTCTTTGGACCCCAGGGAATAGCTGCAGATAACCACAAGATCACCTGCCT
>VYZS01013113.1:11234-23085 GCA_013400695.1 Neodrepanis coruscans | reverse complement strand
TTTTCTTTCTTTTCAAGTATAATCAAATTCTTTCCCATGCCTACCTGCCCATTACACTTATGAAGAACTATGTGTTGTGGTCTGAGGAAGGTATTTGAAATCATATGCATGCACTAAAGTTAAAAAAAAAAACCAAACCAAGTATGTCTTCCTGGAAGTAGGCATTATAGATCATACTGGAACAAAATAACAGAGAAGAGGCAAATCTTGGTCCCTACAGAGACATGGCTTTCTAACACTGGTGTATTTTTCTCACCATTTTTTTCATATCAGAGGCTCAGGGGACACTATTTAAAGCTCAACTGAAGAAAGAGAAGGACATGGTACTCTGTGTAGAAATTGCAAGGACAACCCAGAGGCCATCAGTTTCTGTGCCAGGATGGCACAGGGTGCAATATGGGGACAGAGGAACTACAGCACAAGTACCAGCACAGAGAATCCAACTCACTTCATTGTATCTTCAGAGGAGAGAAGGAGTAGAGAAACCTGGACCTTTCGACTCCTGTTCACTTGCCTCTCTCTATTCTGGATTTGGGGTGATCGTCTCAGCTGCAGATCTCCTGAGGCTGGCTGGCCAAGATCTTGCCCTCAAAGTAATGGGCCCATTGTGAGGCATCTGACCCCTCTGAAGCATTGCAACTCAGGCAGACACCCAGGGGATCTTGGTCCCCAGCTCTGCCAATACCCGGCAAAAATCCACAGACAGGACATCCCCATCACCCTGCACTGGTTCTCCTCTCATTGATGAATAATTTCAAGCTCCCTCCCACCCATTAAAAAATCTACCAAGTAAGCTGTGGTGCAAACATGAATGTTAAAAATTTCTTCTAAAACCAACAGGTACTCCTTGTTATACAGACACAGGGACTAGGGCTAGTGTGTGTTTACTAATGGACATTTCACAATGCAAGGTTTTCCCTGATATTCTAGAGCAATAAGTTCGTTCAATTAATTGCAAAGTGTATTTTTTTTTTTAAAGAGAACTTCCTCTAAGTTGTGTGGTATAGCTAGCAGAGTACTATCAATGGCTGTTTTCAACTCTGGCAAAGGATTTTCATTATATCTTCTTGAAATCTATTCCTTGTAATTTTCCTTATGTTTTACCTCTTAGGCTGACATTATCCAAGCTTTACGTCTGCCCAGAATGAGAGTTTTTTTGAAAGCTGGAGAAACTTTCCCTTCAGTTCTATCAGTGCAGTTTTAACAAGGGTCCTTCACACGAGCCTGGTAAAACTTGCCTCACTGGAACCAAAACCAACACACATTTGGGTGCCTATTGCGGCAATCACGATGCAGAGAAGGGACAAAAGAATTATTAAGCCTAAGTAAGACTGTTGGACCCAGCAGGCTAAGTTCTTTCATGGTGTAAGCCCTTGCAATGTCCCTGAAGCCAACAGGATTACACAGTTTTCCACCCAGGCTGAGTGAAGCCTGCTCTCTTCCTGCAAGCGAGCAGCTCAGACTTTTTCTTCTTGCTCTCCATGTTATTTAAAGATTTGTTTTTGTAGCTGACAGGCTCTCTCTTTGAAGCCTTCAATGCACAGAAAGTGCCCCTGTTGTGAGAGTTTAAAATGTTTCTGTGCTAGAGGCTGATGNTGCGGCAATCACGATGCAGAGAAGGGACAAAAGAATTATTAAGCCTAAGTAAGACTGTTGGACCCAGCAGGCTAAGTTCTTTCATGGTGTAAGCCCTTGCAATGTCCCTGAAGCCAACAGGATTACACAGTTTTCCACCCAGGCTGAGTGAAGCCTGCTCTCTTCCTGCAAGCGAGCAGCTCAGACTTTTTCTTCTTGCTCTCCATGTTATTTAAAGATTTGTTTTTGTAGCTGACAGGCTCTCTCTTTGAAGCCTTCAATGCACAGAAAGTGCCCCTGTTGTGAGTTTAAAATGTTTCTGTGCTGCAGAGGCTGATGGTCCCTCCACACAGGGCTCCATGAATACTCCTTGTCCCCCTACACCTCCTCCCTCCCATGCACATCTCAACTAAGATCTCTCCTCTCTTTTTCTCCATTCCCACCATTGTACAAACTCAGGCAGAGCAGTTGTCTCTGTGGCTGCCAGCAAAGCAGAAAATGAAGAGCAACTTTGAGAAGAAATGAAGTGGGTTAGGGTAGAAGGTAGTATACATGCTTCTTAGAAAACTACACAGACATAAAAGAAAAACTGAAGGAAGAGGAACACCATCTTCATCCTCACAGAACAAGCCTTAACTGCTCCAAGAGCTGTGTGAAAGCCAAGTGTCATGAATGAAACAAAAGTAGTGAATAAGGAGGACTTAATAGGCAGGTCACGAGAGGTCTGAGCAGAATTGGGAACACCAAACAGAGGTGGAAACACCTAAAACCAGAGGTGCTCTAATGGTCTCCCAGAGAAGTCATAAAGCCCTGTCCTGCAGACCTGCCCAAGTTGAGCCAGCCCCCCAAAGCCTCAGCCCTGACAGACTTCTTCCTGGCCTGCTGCAGCCCACCTCTTCCCGTGCATTCCCCAGCACTGCACAAAGCTGGCTCAAGAGAAGTACAAGCCCTTACTGGGTTCACCTCTGAAGAGGAGTCAAGACCAAGGAGAAGCACTGATGAGGAATCTCTCTGCTCTGGCAGACGTTCGGGGACCACTTCTCTGTTTTAGTAGACATGAAACAGAAGTGCTTTCCCACACTATAGCTTGCTTCACAAGTACCTGTAAACAAAGGAAAGCTGCTCCCATTTCTCAGAACTGGAAAGGTGGAGGGACTCACAGCAAGTTCTCAAATCTGGCAGGGTCTTGAAAGGCAACTAGAAAGGAGATACTCTCTCACGATCAATAAAAATGCAGCGTCCTTTTGTTTCTCTGAAATAAGAGGGCATTGCTGCCCTGAGGAAAACCCTGTGCAGGGATACTATGACTCCCAGAGAGAATCAGGAGGATCATTAAAAAGTGGTCGAGTTTCTATTTCTAATTTCTTGTCTCTGTACCTTTTTGTCAATGAGCCATGCTTCAAAAGAAGTAGCTCTTCCTCCCTCAAAGACTTCTGTGTTCTTTGCTGGGATTCCTATGCCAAGGCTCCTGGTAAGAGACAGCCTGTAGAATGAGCCATAAAAGGTTTATCTGCTCAGTGTGTGTGTGGGGGCTTCTGTTTCTGGAAGTCTCAAGGGTCCTGAAGCACCATGTCCACTGATAGGGGGTTACATGTCCTCCACTGGCTCTAGTGGCCAGCTGTCTTTCCCTGTCCCCAGGCCTACAAGGTCATGTTCTGGCTACTGCTTGTGCAGGGACTTTTGTCTCAGGAAAACATATCAAGAGCCTTTCTTATGCCAGCTGCAAGTTTGATGGAAATTCATCAGGAGAGCCTGTGTGCTTGCATGACCCACTCCCATCCTCCACCCCCCCCAAGATAAGACATCTCAGACATCCCTCCAAAGACACTCCAAAACAGATTGATAGAAATAGCTGAAGGAGGTAAGAGGACATATCTTACTTGTTCTGAACAGGATCTTAAATTCCTGAGAAAATATTTTCTTCTTTTCTTTCTGGTAAAATGTTCTCCCCTGGTAGGACTTGTTCAAATGAAAATCACCACCTTGCTATGTTTAGAGGAATAGACCCTGTACAGCTATTAATTATGTGCCCTTTAAACATAAGCCTTCACCCAAACGTGTGTTTGCCTTGTGGGAAAAGCGTGCTTTTTTCACACCTCTTACTGTAAACCAGGCAGCAACTCGGGCTGATGACAGACAATGGTGAAAACCACCTGTTTTTATTCAGAAAGATATATCACCACAACACTCCCTTCTATCAACCTTGCTAGGCAAATAGGAAATAAGGATCCTATGGATATACTTAATGGAATAAAAACCCCAAACAAATCACCAAAAACTAAACACGAAGCAAAAACATCACTCTTCAAGTTTCAAGATTAGAAATGATGCTTATTCACACTTTTCCAGTAACTTCAACCCACTTTGGCAAACAAAATCCCTCTTTGTCACAGGAAGAAAATGATTCTCTCGTTCATGCATACAGGATAGTGATCTCACTTGACACTTTGAAAAGAAACTTAGAAATTACTGACACAAGGCTGGCTGCACAGTAGTTTTTGCTCAGTATTCTGCTTTGAACTGTCCCTGGTTTGGGATGAAGATCAGGATGAATAATGTTAAAAATAATTACCTTGCTCATTCTGGACCTAGTCAATTTACTTATTGATGCAATTGTGAAGAGGAAGTTTGTACTGAAGAATCAAATATTTTCCCATACCAAAGGCCTGCTTCTCACTTCAAATTATCAAGAGGAATTATAGCAGGAGTTAACTCAAAATGAGAATATTTATCCTTGTTCTTTTTCCTTTTCTATTGACTATTTTGCTCACACAAATTATGGTGTCAGATTCCATCACTAGAAATTAAAAAAAAAATATGACCAATGCATTTTTATCACAAATCTGCTTCTGAGCTTTCTGAGGTCCTCAGGAGCAAGTGGCATCTTCTGGGCTTCAGAAGCGCTCAGCAGCCACCAGGTGACACGAGAAGGGAATTGCAGCCATAAGGAGGTTCAGGCAGACAAGAAAACAACTCCATCACAGTGGAGGCATGGGGGTTTTCTGATGATACATGATGTGCACAAAGGAGGGAGTGCATACGTCGAAAACACTGAAGTACCAGTGCCCTTATCAGAGAGAGGGTACATGCTAGAGGAATTGGTGAAAAACAAAAAATCCTACTGTACTGAAGATTATGTTTAATGACTGTGTAATGAGATTATGTTTAATCACAATTTATTCTATGCTAGCACTGCTTTTTCATAGAACAGCTTAGGTTGGAAGGGACTTTTAAAGGTCATCCAAATCCAACTCTATGGCAACAAGAACAAATTTAGGAAGAAATCCTCTGGAATTATTGAGGGTCCTAGAAATTCCTGAAAAAAAAAAAGATGACTTCTTTATGTGTGTTATCCTCACATTTTAGGTAATGGTATTTATGGTCTCTTTAGTAACTCTTCACCATTAGCTGTACTTGCATGTCCTCCCCATATCGTGGCTACAGAGCAGAGGTCTTCCAACAATCGAGATGTTTTTCCTTTTTGTTTGCTGTAATGGCTTTCATGCTCGTGAGGAAGTTAATGATTTTGACAGAAGGAATTACATCTGCGGAGACTAGAGAGCAAATGCACATTGAAGCACTGAGCAGTCTGGAACTCTTTAGTCTGGAAAAGAGAAGACTTAGGCACATGACAAGGCTGACAAACATGAGAAAGCAGACTGGAGAAAGAATGTAAAAATCAATAGTTTCTTCTAATACAAGAACGTAAGACTGAAAAACAAAGATATGAACCAAGTTCCAATCAGACAGAAAGAAATGGATCTCCACATGAGGAACTCCTAAGGACAACATGGATGTAAGAATTATGAAAAGATGCCAGATAGACAGTTAAGGAATATTTACTGGAAGCTAGTCAACAGGAAGACAAGAGGGGGTTCATGAAATCTTTTTACTGAGCAAAGGATGGGAGACTATTGAAGGGTGTTATCACTCTTTTTTTTTTATTTTAACCTTTCTTGAGGGCCTGCTCATGGCACATGGTTATCACTTTCCAGCTTGAATTCTTCTCTGGCACACGATGTATCTTTAGATACACATATAGTCTGAATAGAGAACAAGAGTGGAACAAGGCTGCCCTCCATAGCAGAGTTGCATAAGGAAAACTACAGAGAGTTAATGTCTCTAGAATAGAAGCCAGTTCTAATGGGATGAAGGCATTATGTTTGTGTGAACTGATATCTTCCTCTGATTCAAATATCCTGTGGTCAGTAAAATGTGAGCTCTCTGTGAGGATTTAATATTCACAAATTCATTTGTGAATGAAATATGTCTCTGTCTTCAGCTCCACTTAGCCTTATTCCCAGAAAGAGAAGTCACCTGGCTATTTTTTTGCCCTCTTGGATGTATTTGAAATGGATATGTGAAATACTGCATCACTTATACCATGTTAGCATTGTTCCTTTGAACAAGAGCCATCATATGCTTTCTAGTGCTGCCCTATAGTTGGTGGATTCACATGCTGGGGTAAAGGACCTCAAGCTTGCAAATTCCTGGCTGTTAACTTTGTGATGGAATAAAAAATCTCTCCTCCCACCCTCCAAAGTTTCAGAGCTCACAACAAAGGCCCAAACTCATGTAAGTATAAGAAGGTGGCTCACAATAAAACTTTTTCTTCTACCTTTTTTTTCCCCCATCCCCTTAAGCTGTGAATGAGACAGAATTGCTAAGGTTTTCCCTTCTTCCCTTGTCAGCCTTTCAGAAGCATACTGTACGGAACATTAACTTGAGAGGAACTCAGACAGATGCTTTGCTTAAGCAGGTTCTCTTGATCCTGAACCTGGGAACATTTGAGTTAATGGGAAGTAGTTAACACTTAGGCTTGATGAAGTGAACATGGCAGTTTATGCTGCCAGTGTAAGGGAAGCTCATGCAATTTCCGGGACAGTTAGTTTGCTATCAATGTGGAATAATGTATGGGCTCAGACTGCTCAGATTTTCTCAGTGGAAGGAAAGAAATCTTTGTTATATCACAACAACAAGAGCAAAAGTTTAACCAGTTTTTCATTAGATGCAGAATCTCTCCTTGATTGAACCTGGTACTTTGTTTAAGTGTTCACTGTCAGCTGAAATACCTAGTGCACAGGCTATGTACTTTGGTAGCAGCATGAGGAATGCTTAGCCAAGTATATTGATGCCCTCTTCCTTACACTAACACTGACTTACCCAGCTTTCAACAGGTCTCATTGCCTTTATGTACCTCATTCGTCAGCCTAAGACAAATAACACCAGGTTGAATTCAGAGGATCTCATGGGACTTAAGAGTAGTTTGTAAAAGCGTGTTAGACAAACTTAACCAAAAGACCTTTGCAGCTGCATATTTTATTAATTCATTAGGCCATCTCTTACACCATAAAAATGCTGAAGTGATTGCTACTATTGCTTTTTCTACTTAAAATGCAAGATGAAAAGTGAAATGTCTAAATTTACTTGTGAAGACAGAGTAAAGAAGTGATAATTTAATTCAATTTATGAAGAAAGTGGGAGATTCATTGCCACTGAAAGAGCTAAGATCAAGTAACTGTATGTGTCTGCTAAATAGAGTGGCTGCAGTTCTGCACCACAGCACAATGCTATTGATTTGAAAGAATTTGGTTCAAGTGCTGCAAAAACTGATAAACAGGCCAACAATAGACTACTGCTCTGAAAGACATCATTTCAGCTGAAGTGGTTTCAGGGGTGCAGTGCTATCTATCAACAGTACACAAATAATGGAGAAGAGTCACAACATTTAGAGGGCTGATGGAAAAACTGAATCCACAAATTCAGCACAGCATTGAATTTCCAGGATAGTAACAGGTCAATAGGAGTCTCTAAGTGACAATTAGACACATTCCTTCTTAGTGGCTTTCCCTGAACAGAACATAAAAGCAAAAGCATTTCAAAGGTGAATACTCACTGGAGGCAGGAAATTTTCTTCCAGCTGTATTACAAAGGCAGGATGATTTTACAGACATTTTGCAACTTGCATAGGAAATGCAGGCAATTTTCTTCTGAGATGCTGTCAAGCCAGAGCATCTGTGAGGAAAACAGTGAGGACAGATATGGAACTGCCCTTCCTGGTACTCTTCCCTCAGGAAATCTGAGGCAATTTACAACAAGGTTTAAAAGTGCCCTCTAGCTTTTATATGACAGCTTCTGTAGACCAGTGGGTTTTTCTTTTTACATAGGCACTATGTACTGACTGGGGACTAAAGGAAGATGAATCTTACAAAGTTAGAACCAAGCAGTTGCCATCTATGAGCTGGTTTATCAATGGTTAGAAACAAAGGCCAAAAATAACTTCAAGCTATGTTTGTTGGTCTCCTGACGCTGAAAGAATTATTGGGCACTGACACGGTTCACAGCATAAAATAAATTCATTCTTGTCTTTCTATCTACAAAATCCAAAGCTCTTCCTTTCTTTCAGGCTACCGGGAAATAGTAGTATCTGCCACAGATGCCACTCATTGCATGCTACTCAAACATACTTACTACAGGGAAAAAAGCAACAAGAACCTAGAGCATAAGGGGAAACCCTATGGCAGCCTTGTTGTCTTGTAGTTCCCTTCCAAAAAAATCAGCCACACTCAGTGTGGTAAATGACTGCTTTCTAGCAAACCGTTAAACCAAACACAAAGAATTCAGATGACCAAAGTGCTGCCTGACTTTGGACTGAGAGACAGTAAATGTTCATAATTTCTGTAAAAGAGACAGGGTGAAATTATGAAGTAGTGTGTACGATGTCCCTCCTTACACACGTAAGAAAGACGACAGACCATGGAAAGCCACTTTCCTGAGCATTAAGCCCACCATTTTGCTGACTGCTTTCTACATGATACTTGTAAATCTTGTACTTAAAAGTCTGCCTGCACTGTAAATCATTAATCTTTACTTTGTGTTCAGTATATGATATGCATTTTTTGCTTCAAGTGTTTCTGATGACTTTGAGAAGAATTTGCTTTTACTGATATAGAAAAGGTCAGTACTTTATATTCTTACTTTGTTATTGGTAGTTGGCATATATAACATCTCTTCCGGAGATAAATGAATGGTTTGATGACCATTTATATTCATAAAACTCTACAGACTTTTCCAGACAGGAGAATGAGACAATGAGGAGGTGTGGGAAGGGGCTGAATCATTATGTCAAACAGGTGTTCAAAAAGCTAGTATCCAGCTACACATTGGGTGCCCACAACAGCATCATTTAACAAGTGCACTCAATATCCACAGTTCACTTAAAATTGTAGCCTGAATTAAGTAATGGTCAGCACATCTGTAGGACAGTACTCAGTACATGTGGCCAATCCTTGCTACCCAATCCAGCCTGATGAAATGTAATTAGATCGATTTCTTCTTCCCCAAAATCGCTCACTCTGGGAGTCACCTCTCAGAAGACTTCACTGATGCAATTTGTTGGCACTTTGTGGAGAGCAAATATGCTTCTGCTGCTGTCACTTTTACTGATTTTTTATCAATGACAAAGTACTGTCCTCTAACTTGGTTGAGTTCTATCTCTTCATCAATTAGAAGACTACGGAAAAATCAAACTGAGGATTATATTCCAAACCATCTTTTCCACTTCTTCCCTCCTTCCCACATATAAAATGACCAACACCCACTCATATTCATCTAGAACCACATAAACATGCATACGGATTGGAAACAGCAAGCAGCAAGATTGGGAAGAAAATGAGAGGAGGAATTAAGCAAAAGCAGTTGAAGTAGTAAGATTTTTTTCTTATTTGGAAGATGATGATAAAATTTTGGTAAGGCTCATGAAGTCAGCAGAGGGACAGAGGATTAGGAGGGTCAGTTATCCTGAGATGTGAAAGTCTATTTTGGTTAGTATGTTTCGGCAGACGGCAGACAATATGACAAGCTGTGGAGGTGAAAAGATTATTTAAGTCTGGTAGGCAAGACCTTGGCATGGACACAGCATTTAGCAGTGAATGAGTAGGAGGCCAGAGGATGTATTTCGAGACTATTTCTAAAGAGACATCAGTGCTCCAGCTAATGCATTTTTCAGCAGTTTAATTCTTCACTTCCTGAGGGAAAGCATAAGCCATGTACTCCTCTAGTTGTTAGTGTCTTTGTTTCCCCCACAACTCCTTTGCAGCACGCACCAAGTTGTTGCTGTCTGTACCTCTGAGTACAATTGTGATCAGGAAGTATTCAGACTCTGACAGCACAGTATGGATGGAAACAACAGGTTCTTGTCTGTACCTGGAGACCAAGTTAGGATTCATGTGCTTCTTCTGAATGGATTTGCCTGATTAGAGTTTCTCCATTAAGTTACCAGCAAGAATGCTTAAAGTTGCAAAGAACCAGGACATAAAGGGATCCATAGTTCCCCAGGTGTCTGTTCATGCAACTCAGCAATACCAGAGTATACACACAGAGTACTACTAGTGAAGTTAGGTGCAGTGAGGATGAGCAGAGGAGAGTTGGCCAGGAGCTCTGAAGTTCAGTGAAGAAGCTGGAGAGTGATAAGAGCTTGCATGGGTCACCATATTTTCATTACGAGTTACCAAAGTATTATATGTCATACTCAAAATTACTGCATTAAGGCTTTTCTCATCTAGTGTAGATGGTGGAAGAAGGGAAAATCTAGGTCCACTTCTAGGGACCAAAGACTTTCCCCATGAAATTTCACTGCTTCCTGCTTCAAGGCAGCACGTCGATACCTCAACCAAATACTTCCTGGAAGCTTTAATTTGACCCGTCTCTGTTTAATCTAATCTAATACCCATGCAAAGGATCTCTCAGTAGAGGTTATTATAAACAAGGCTTAGCGAAGGATGAGATTAGCCAATAGTTTTTGAAACATATCTGAGAGCTGCCTTTTGCTCTGAATGTCCCTTTGGCATAAAGGCTTTCAAAAACTGAGTTTTGTGAACACATGGAAACAAAGATCAGAAGAATACTTTAATGCCGTTACAGGCAGTTGAGCAAGGCAGAAAAACAGAAAATGAAACTAAATCAACAGGGGAGCCGATGCCACACAGGCTGTGTTCCGTGTAGCCTGCGAGCCTCTCCACTTGCACACACCAAAAAAGCCAGTTATACCACACCACAGCAAGGCGTTAGAAACATCAAGCATATCAGCAGCACAGCACTGTTAATTCTGAATTAGGTATAGCATGGCTTATGCTTTCATTGCTAATGGAAAGAAAGCCTGAGAAATCATGGCATCTTCTCTGGTAACATGAGCACAATCCCATTGCTGCCGGCAGGAATTTGCAACTGAATTTTGGACCTCCATTACGCTTCCCTTAGAAGGGGAAAAACATCTGAATAATGTGGATTAAGTCAGAAATTAATAGCAAAATACTCATCTCTGATATTTCCAAACCGTTTTTTTATAGCTATATCCTTTATCTATGTCTTGTGTATGTTAAAGCCTCTCTCTTAATACTTTAACAACCCATGCTAGAGAAACATCCAGGTGTTACAGAGTTCATCTCGGCTCCCTAACGACTGGTAAATGCAATCCCTACTGATGTTATGACACTGCTTAAAAAGGGGGAAGTCTGTCCAGGCTGCACAGCGGGCATCAGAACTCTCCACCTTTGCACACACAGGGCAGGAGACACGCTTAGATCGTGCACCAGCTCTTTTCTGGTCCACACATCCAAGTTCTCCTTCCATGGAAATGAAAGGTGAGAGATACAGTATATACAGACTCATTTACATTTCTCCTTGGTTCAACATTAAAGACACAGCTCAAGTGATTTGTCCAAGGTCAAACAGCAACCTGAGGTTATCCACTGACACAGCCAGGGTTTTCACCACTGAATAGTGCAACCCTGAGTAAAGTTACAGAACTTAAATGCAGAGATCCACTTCAACTCAAGCTTCCCCAGTTTAATGCCCATTAAAAGCTAATCAGAGGTTAGGTAGATTTTTTTTTTAGTTCGGGAACCCTTTCTGTCGTGGGGTGAAAGTGAAAGTAAAACTGGTCTTTTTTCCTACTGCACGGGAGCCCGTCGGCTGCGTGCGTGGGACTGGCGGCGGCGGCGGCAGCTGGGCGGCCCCTATGGAGGAGTGGGAGCTGCACTGGGATGGGCTGTGCAGCCGCGCCGCCGCCGCCCGCACCGCAGCCCTGGACACCCTCGGCCAAGCCGTGCTGCGCTGTGCCCGTGCCGCTGCCACCCCCGCTGGAGACGGAGGAGGCAGTGGCGGGGGAGCGGCGGTGGCTCTCGCTGCATGCACGGCGATCCCGGCTGGGCGCCACCATTTTTTCCGGCATGCCCCAGCACTTCCGGCGTTCCATCGCTTCTGGCTTGTCCCGGCA
>VYZS01013109.1:3562-20762 GCA_013400695.1 Neodrepanis coruscans | reverse complement strand
GGCAGGGCATGAAGGAAGAAGGGAAGCATGAATTGATGGTGTTTGTCTTCCCAAGTAACTCTTACTTTTGATGGGGCCTTGCTGTTCCGGAGATGGCTGAACACCTGCCTGCCCATGGGAAGCAGTGAATTAATTCCATGTTTTGTTTTGCTTGTGTGTATGGCTTCTGATTTTCCTGTTAAATTTATCTTGAACCCGTGAGTTTTCTTTCTCTCAAACTTACTAGTTTTCTAGCTTTTACCCTTCCTCTTCTCTCTTCAATCACACTGGTGCAGGAGCGAGTGAGCAGCTGAGTGGTACTTGCCGACTGGGGTTAAACAATGACGGGAGGTTATTATTTTATCTCTTGATAAAAACTGAGAATTTCAATGCACCAATCTCAACTGATGTGGCATTTTTGATGTTCTAAGAGTATATTTTTATCAGGAAAATGCATTCATTGAGTCACAGTGAAATAGCAAATAGTCTGAAGAGTCCATTAAAAGTGTAGATGAAGCTTAATCTGGTAATCATACATGTACATTCTTAACTCTTATCATGGACCATGGAGAAAAGTTCAGATGTTGTTCTGAGAAAAGAGTTTTTAATTTGTCCTTTTTCTGCATGTATTTAGAACTGGATCAGTAAAGGAAAACAATATTTTGCAATTTTTTGTTTGGTTAGTTTGGTTTTGGTGTTTTTTTGTTTGTTTGTTTTTACTGTTCTAATGCCCCCATATGAAACTAGTGGCACTGTTTACTGATGAGTTCTATAAGCAATACAAAATTGGGAAAATGTCAGAATATTCTCTTTTACCTGAAAAATCAAAGCACAAACCTGAGGGTCATAAAATCACGCTTTCTATATTTATGCCACATAAAAAGACACTTTTTTTCTTAGTTAACTTTTTAAAGACAGTGTAGAAGAACGCTTTATATTGCAAGGAAAGTATTAACCTCTGCAGGTTCCCAGAGGCTGTTTCTGTGATAACAGAATTATTTTATTTCCTCAGTTAATAACCACTTCCACTTTACAGCATACATAATAAAATGTGCAAAATCACAGTTTGTTGTATTGTCTGAAGTACTTTTTTTCCTTGTCTAATGCAGATTTTTTTAAACTCTTATATAATACACATCATGATTCATTTCTAATTAAAAAACAATAATCAGGAACAACAATGTTACACGATACCTTTGGCTAACATAGATTGTATTTTATTTCTTAGCATGCAGAAGAGAAGGAGATTTTAGAAGGTTACTGATAGGTATAATAGTAGCTTTAGCATGTGTATATGGCTTATAATTTTAAAGTATTGTTGCAGTAACCTTAGTATTTCAGAATTTTTTTGAAGACAAGTCCTAATTGTCAGAAGTTAGTTATAGAATTAGGCATTGTAGTGATTTGACCCTGGCTGGGTGCCAGGTAGCCACTAAAGTTGCTCTTTCACTTCCCTCTGCAACTGGACAGAGGAGAGAAAATATAATGAAAGGTTTAGGGGTTGAAATAAGGACCATGAGAGATCTCTTACAGATCACTGTCAGGGGCAAAACAGACTTCAAGTGGGAATATTAAATAAATTTATTACTAGCACAATCAGAGCTTGAGAATGAGAAGTAAAATTGGTCCGCCCACCCACTCCTTCCAAATTCTGCCTCCTTCGCCCCAGCAGTGCAGGGAGACAGAAATGAAGGTTACAGTCAGTTGTTGTTTCTGCCACTCGAAGAGCGGAATCCTTCTGCTGCTTCCTGTGGGGTCCCTCCCAAAGGAGACAGTCCTTCATGAACTGCTCGAGCGTGAGCCCATCGCACAGGCAACAGTTCCTCAGACACTACTGCCATGTGAGTCACTTTTCCATGGTGTGCAGTTCTTCAGGCACAGGATGTTCCAGTGTGGGTCCCCCACAGGACATCCTGCTCCAGTGTGGGCTTGCTCTCTCTATGAGCCCACAGGTCCCCACCAGAAGCCTGCTTAAGCACACATTTCCCACAGGAGTTCTCCAGCGGCAGGTCCATCTTGGAGTAGGCTGGCATTCGCTCTTCTGAACATGAGGGAAGCTTCTAAGCAGCCTTTCAGAGAAGCCACCCCTGCAGCCCCCCCACTACAAAACCTGGCCACAGAATCCCAATACAGTCATAAATTTTCAAAACATTCTATCAAAAATATAGTGTCTCCAGCATTTTGCAGAGTGTGGCTAGCAAGGTCCATCATCAACACTCAAATTAAAACAAATATGTCAAAAGAGTGCCACAAATATATTTATGCCATAAATATATTTGCCTTATGATGTTGTCTCTTTTCTCTTTTATCGTCTCCTGAATACAGATTTTTGGCCTTCACTGTTTCTTTCTATACTGTTAGATGACAAGCCTACTATGCACCACTGTGCCTAGAAAATGTCAACAGCTTACCACTGATAGAACTTTCTGTTCTCTAAGAATATCCAGGTTTGCATGTAAATGGCTATGAACTTAAAGAAGTGCATATGTTGACAGTAGTTTGTATTTGTTGTGCTAATTTACTCACATTAAATTTTGACATTTGTTTTTCTGTATTCTTACAATGACAATGTAAATAACTACATGAACAATCATCTAATTCCTGAGAAAGAGCAGGATCTCTGAAAATAAGTTTACTTATTTGTGTGTAACTCTAACTGCAAGTCCCCACTTTTTTGCTAAGCTTTCTGTCAAGGTTAACACATACAATTTACAGGGAGAAATAAATGAAAAGAAAAATGTTGCCTAACTTTGTGATTTGTTACAGAACTGGTTGTCAAAATGAGAACACAAATGTGTTTTTTCTCTGTAGTCACTGAGACAAAATTTAGTAGTTATACAGTAACTAGTGATCTATCAGGATTCCCAATACAGGAAGAAACTTGCAGAAGGCTTTGGGAACTTCTTAAACTGTATGGGATTCCCAAAAGTATTCTTGCATTATACGTAGGGAAATGTTCTTGCGCTTCTTTTAACTAGAAGAAGTTGCAACTGTTTGAGTCTATGTTGGGAGTGTTCACAGAAAAAAAATGCAATCAAGCACATCCCAGATTGTACAGGCTCTCACACCATCATGAAATGATACCATGACCTTCTAAAGTGCTGTATATTCAAGCTGGTCAATATATGTTTCTTTTTAGATATGCTTTAAAAGGTGTAGAATGAATAGTTCCTCATTATCTTCTTTATTGAGAGCATCTTTTGTGTTTTCAAATTGAAATGTAAGTGTATTTAGGGGCTCTTTTTTATCTTACCATTCCTTTCTTTTTGCATGTTTATCAAACTCCTCCTGCCTCCAGCAAATGCAAACTAAATAGACTTGAGTGCCTGAAGAAAATTGTATTGAAAAAATGTGTGGGATTTTAATTTTGTTTTACAATAAAAAAAACCAATTTTAATGCACTGTTAAGTGGAAATATTTTAGGTATTTTTCTTTCTATTTTTTTTTAACTAACTATGGACCAGTCTTAGTCTGTATTTTCTTGCATTTCTGCTCTTGATAAAAATGCTCTGATATGAATCTTTGCACTTTTTTCTTTGTGAAGATATACGTCCTCGTAGATGTAAGTTTATAGCTTAAGACTCTTTCAAAAAAACCCTCATACTAATCTTTGTCAACACACTTCTGAGAATTACCGGTCAATTAAATTGAAATCAGCTGGGTCTTCTAATGTAACATAAATACGATACTTTAGGTAGACAATGTTTGAAAACTTCTTTCTGAGTACGATGCACTCTTTTATTTCAAGGACAGTTAGGTAACACAAGAACAATAAAATAATTTTCAACATCAAAACAAGTTTCTGAATATTTATAAGACATGTAACATGGATAGAGGTGACCCCAGTAGACTACCACTTTAATAGACAGCTCATTTTAGTCAGATGTACAAAAAGTTGAAAAAGAATTGAAAATGGTCAGATCTCCCTATTATTTAAATGTATTGCTTAGAATGAATTGCAGGCTGATCCCAGGTGAATATACAAACTGTTGGCTGCTTTTTGAAAGAAAAAGGGAAACAGCACTGTGAGTCAGAAAGTCAGGTTTTCCAAAGTGGCATAAGAATCAAAATGC
This sequence comes from Neodrepanis coruscans, assembly GCA_013400695.1. NCBI lineage: Eukaryota > Metazoa > Chordata > Aves > Passeriformes > Philepittidae > Neodrepanis > Neodrepanis coruscans. The sequence continues at coordinate 16,710 of VYZS01013109.1, read as the reverse complement.
ATATGGAAAATATTTGTGCAGAAGAGGTCTCATAAACTCGAAAACTTGAACTCATAGATCTTGAAAACTGGCAAGAGAAAAAGGTTTTCAGTCTGGTGAGACCTGCCAATCATTGTATCTTAAGTCTGTTTTACAGAATTGAACTGAACAGAAGATACATACCAGAAAACTCTTTTCTTTCTCTTCACGTTAAGTATTACTCAGTAAAAAAAAAAAGCAGTGTACGGAGAAGAAAAATGCCTTTTACCAATCCTTGATGAAACTTAGATGCATTTTAATTTATTTAGTGAGTGAAGCATCCTAGGTAAATTTGTCCCCTAAAGGTCTTTGCAGTAACATAATATGGAAACCAGGACAACAGCGTATAAATCTTTGCACCTTTCAGTGAGACTGAACAGTCAGTTCTGAAGATTGAAGGCATATGTATGTAGGACCATATGAATAAGAAAGACTGCATATGAAGACTATATATGTATCATATATTTAGAGTTGCATGTATTTGTTTTTGTTATTATGCTACATTGACAAATAACAATACAGTTATAAATGCAACTTAAGGCACAAACATCAGTCAATAAAGAAAAATTATCTGATTTAGATTTTTAAATGAAATCCAGAAGTCTGGAATGGTGCATATTTCATATATAAAAATATCACCACATTTTTTTGCTTTTTCAAAGAAAAAAAAAAGGCTAAACTTTGTATGAAGAGTTATCTGCTAGCTCTTCAATGATTCCACTTTCCTTTTTCACACTCCATATGCCATTTGTCACCCATATGCAACAATATGAGCTGCTTGCTGTTATCCTCTCTTGGGTGGGTTTTGGTATTAAAAAATATGGTAATCAATGTAACCTCTCCTAAGTTGCTGTGGAAGCAAGGGTTCTGTGAAAAAATACCAACATCTTTCATTCACAGCAAAGCTATACAACATCGGGCAAAATTTTGAAAGCAGAACTACCAGCTATGGGGGGTGTGTGTGTGTGGGTGTGTGTGTGTGAGTAAACCTGCAGGAAGGACAACTGTCACTTCTTGGAGATCTGCAACTGTAAAAAACTTCCTCAAGATCCAAATCATTCAATCTGACATAAGGTCATACTTTCTTAAGATCCATGTCTGAATTAGAAAGTAGTAGAAAATCAGGACATGTTTTCTGATTGCATGCCTGACTTAACCAGGAAACTGCTAACAAAAGGGGCTAATTTGTTGCCCCAAAGCATATGGCGTAGTCAAGCTTATGCTCAGGTTACTCTGTCTCTTTTAGAGCAGAAGCTGCCTACTTGATCCCACAGTTCATATTCCTTGACCTTGATTCTCCTGTGTTCCCACAATAGGCATTATTGGTACATTTATTCAGGTGACATTGGTGACATTATTTCAGTTAAAAGTGTCTGAAATAATGTGAGGTTTTGTTCTGTCTAAAGAATTAGCATGGTTTGCTTTTATAGTCTGTTTTAGTTGAGAGCTTATGAAAATTAAGATCGTAATAACATGTTTTTTTCCCTGACAAATGTTACATTATTTATACCCTCATTATTAATACACTTTGGCTTTCTCTGTTTTCAGTTCCCTTTCTTTCAGTCCCCCTTTCCTTCTCATATTTCAAAAGCACTAGACCTTTGTTTGACAATTTAATTACATCTAAAATCAAACCGAGACCATTTAAGGATTGCAGACCAATCCTGGGTCATAGTTGAGCTTCATAGTTATGCAAACCTATTCATTGTGTAAGTGGGTAAGTAACAAAAATATGACAAGTTGGACTGGATTTTCTTTTTGAGGATTGTGGGATCATTCAGACTTGGAAAAGGTTAATTTAGGCAGATCAGAATTGAAGCTTGACTCCATAAAATGAAATAGGTGAGCTTGTCAGTTCTGAGCGGCAGAATTAAAGTGCAAAGATAATCATGCCATGCTACAGGAACATTTAATAAAGTAAGATGTAGCCAACTCAAGGACAATGTGATTCCATTGTGTTCCTTGATCAATCCCACTTTCACCGGTGTGGATGTCGCTCCCTGTAATACTTCCACTTTTCATTTAATTAATCTGTCTGATTTCCGTGTAAAGGAGATTTTGCAACATTCAGAGACCTGATTCACTTGTAAAATAACTGACACAATTTAAGTTTGATCATTTTGTATTTGGAATGTATCTTGTCAAACAAGTCGTAGATGCTGTCTCAACTCTGAATGATGCAACAAATTAGCATTAAATCACTGCTTGCTGCTTCTCTTTTCGAAGTCTGTACTCACAGATCTGTATCTTGACATGGATTATGCAGCATCTGCCTTTAAAAACGCAGGGAGCTCAGTTCATATCTTCACTCTAGAATTCAATCCTGAAGGAGACAGATTGGATAAAGCTTTGAACCTCTTTTTGTATTACTTATTTAATCTTCATAACTCTAGTATACTGCAAATCAACTTAAAATTATATGATGATGAATTATATTATTATATGATTACAAATTTTTCATTCTCTTTCAAAGAATTTTATGTTTGTAGTAATAGTTATAATAATAATAGTTTCAGATTATCATAGGAACTTCAGCTCTTTATTCCGCAAGATTTCTAGTTTCTTGCTCTGGAAGCTTGTTTTAAGTATCACTTGAATGAAGAGGACAGTGAAGGTGCTTAATTTGCTGTTTTCTTAGATATATTAGATATTGATACATTAAGGCTATCTCAGCTGAATTTATCACTAGATTATGTATAAGTAGTCACACACTTACAGGTTATAATAAGGAAAGATTGAAGCAAGGACTACAATAATGTCATACATGAATCATGCTACTTCGTTGTATCCCAAGTAAAACTTCAACTATAAGCCAGTAAGTTTGATTCATTTTAGATCCTGCTTATCCAAACCATGACCATGGAACTCATGATCATACCCAAATCTTCCTATATTTTGGGAGTTATAAAAAAAGGAGAATCAATAATTCAGTAACCAATAAATGATGAATATAATTCAATTATAAATTTAAACTGCATGGATCAATTAAAGTGATATACAGCAGCTTGTCCTGCTAAGTTTTATTTCTCTAAGTATTTATGGATGAGGAACTTCAGGTGTGTAAGTCATTCTGTAGAGCTTAGTGGAACTTTTACATGCAGAAATTATTGCAGAATTTATCATTGTCATTGTCATCATTCTCATGATCATCATTTCAGAGTTTATTTTGAACCTTTTGGGTAGCTATTCATTTTTTAAGTAGTAATATTATCCTGATGTAGTTCCTTTATGAGTTGTCAAATACTAGTGAATTATTAAATGACGGCAAGGAGTAGCCATCATTTTGTGACTTGTATTTTGTGACTTGTTTTTATAGTTTTTGTGTAAAAAACATTTTAGAACTTGATCATGAGACTATGAAATTTTCATGAGAACTTATCATTAACTTATCATGAGACTGTGACTATTAATTTTGGAAGATAACTCTGTTAAGAAAGAATTTTAACTTTTGAGTTGTGTGGCCAGGTTTTGGTAGCTGGGGGGTTGCAGGGGTGGCTTCTGTGAGAAGCTGCTGGAAGCTTCCCTCATGTCCAGCAGAGCCAATGCCAGCTGGCACCAAGATGGACCCATCGCTGGACAAGGCCAGGCCAATGAGGAATGACAGTAGTACCTTTGTGATAATATATTTAAGAAGGAAAAAAGAAAACAAAAACATTATTAGGTAGATGAAAATTGCGGCCGCAGAAGAATGGAGTGAGAATATGTGAGAAGAACCAAGGTCAGTGCAGACATCAAGGTCAGTGGAGAAGGAGGGCAAGGAGGTGCTCCAGGTGCTGGAGCTGAGTTTCCCCTGCAGGCTGTGATGAAGACCATGATGGAGCAGCTGTGCCCCTGGAGGACCCCAGGGGTGCAGAGATCTACCTGCAGCCCATGGAGGAGACCCACACTGGAGCAGGTGGATGTCCAAGACGGGGCTGTGAACCCCTGTGGGAAGCCTGTGCTGAAATAAGCTTCTAATGGGGACCTGCGAGCCCATGGAGAGAGCAAGCCCATACTGGAGCCAGTTTTCCTCATAGGAGCTGTGTTGGAGAAGTTCATGGAGGACTGTCTCTTGTGGAAGGGACCTCATGCTGTAGCAGGGAAGGGACTCCTCTCTCTGAGCAGTGGCATGAACAATGTGTGATGAACTGCTTGTAACCCCCCTTCCCCATCTCCTTTCACTATCGGGGGAGGAGGAAGTAGAGCTTGGATAGGAGTGAGGGGTGGGGGAAGGTGTTTTTTAAGATTTATTTTACTTCTCATTTTCCTGATTTTGTTAGTATTCTTTATATCCTCTGATTTTTTTAGTAATAAATACAGATAATATCCCCAAGTTGAGTCTGTCTTGCCGATGATCGTAATCAGTGAGTGATTTCTGCCTGTCCTTATCTCAACCCATGAACTCTTTGTTATATTTTCTCTCCCCTGTCCAGTTGCAGACAGAAGTTGTAGAGCAGTGGGCATCCTGCAAGGGTCAACCCCACCACAGCTTTAGATAATTTGTAACGATGTTGTGAGAAGGCTAAATCTATTCAACTTTGCTATATTTTTAAGAAGCATGCTGTTCAAGTGGAAGGAGATTGAAAGTGTTCCTAAAGTGATGTTAAAAGAATATAAGTAATAATCCAATTCTCTCTTTAGGATATTAATCTTTTAACAGAATGGACGTAAAGAGCCATAAAGTTTCAAAGAGTATTAATGAAGCACCCTACTCATTAGGCAATTTGTGAACTCCACCATGTTAAATATGCTGCTCAGAAGTTGCCTTGAAATAGTGTGGTGGTTTTACCACAAATTCAGTGATTTTGGAGCAGAGACTCTGAGAGAAGTCACAANCATCATGGCGCCATCACCCGCAGCCCCCAGCGCGCGCGGCGGCTCCGTTCCCGCCGGGGTCTCCACAGGCGCGACAGTGCGGGACTGCGGACAGTCCCATCAGAGAGCAGCAGGGGAGGAACGGTTTTTATCCTCTCCAACCTACAACAATAGGGACTTGTTTTTTAGAAAATAATACACACAAAAAAAAACTTTAGCAAAACGCTTTGGTATTTTCTGTTTAATCAAGATGTACAATATTTGCTTTCCTTTTTAACATGTGAAGTTAATAGCACCTGCATTATATTGTTCCTTGTTATAAACCTATAAATCTCTTTCAGAAACATAAAATGCCATGAGAGCTGTTAACCTGTAGTATATTGTATTTATTAGGATCGTGAATCCTTAATTTGTAATTTAGAAAAGCATCAGCTCAGAGAAAAAGTTATTTACTGGCAGGTGTGATTATTTTGTATATGTCTTTTTCATAAACCATTGTGACTTGTTAGCTGATGACTAAGTCTTTTGCAGAACATGATTTGTTGCCTTATCCCATAAACCCGCTATAAGCAAATCAATCTTGATTTTTTTTGTCAGAAGCAGCCAAACCACTCCATTTTTAATGAGAATGGCTTTCAACAGTTTCACAAAAAAAAGAATTTTTTTTTCATACAACACTTTTAATTGCATATGTAGTTTTGTACAAATATCCATAACTTGTACATACTATTTCCTCTTTAATTGTTTAAATCACTATCTCAGCAAAGTTCCATCTCCTGGTATCTCTTTATTGCCCGTAAATCAAATTAGAACATAGAGATTTCACAGGTTGACATTCAAGAAATTTGACACAGTTGTTCAGTAACTTAAAAGACAGTGAGTGGGCACCTTCTTTTACATGCTTTGCACATTTTACCACGTAACAGTTTTTTCTTCTTTGTAATTACAGACATTACCTTTACTTGCAGGCAGTTACTCCTGGAAGTCTGGTAAAGACAATGTTGTTTCACTTATACTTTACTAGATGTATTCCTTAACTGAAACTTGCCAGTCACCTTTTATGAATATATTTGTGATCTACAATGAAAATAAAGTATACACTACTTCCTTTCAATAATCAATAAAGATAGTGATAGGGAAAGGATAATGTGAGTTTTATTAGAACATTTTCTATTTAAAATAATTTTAATGACAATAAAAGTCATTATTGTTGCTTAAAATTTCAACATTTCTAGAATTTAGAAATTACTAGTAACTAATATTTAAAGAAAAACTTAATGGATATTGCCTAGAACTATTTTTTCTTCTTTCCAAGATTTTTTACCAAGGTGAAAAAAAGAAAAATATTCCAGGCACAAGATTTTAGGCATGCATTAGTCCAGCAGAGCACCAGAAAATGCTGTAGTATATTTACTACTACTGCTATTGAGTTCATAATTTATAGAAAAAAAAGAATCCCAAAATATTACTTTTTCCTAAGTATTCATGATTTATATTGGAATTATGTGCATTTTGATCTAGCTCTTATTTTACAGATTTATTCTTGCTATTTGCAGGGATTTCTATAGATAATCATAATCATTCCTTATTGTGGGTGATACTCTCTAGCACATGGTGTGACTCTTGGGGATGGTCCTGTGCAGGGCCAGGAGCTGGACTCAGTGATCCTTGTGGGTCCCTTCCCACTATCCTGTGATTCTGTGATTCTGTAAATGGTCACCACTTTTGCTCAGACAGAACTTCTACTTTGGGACAGAAAGAACAGCACATTACACAGACCCCCTTGGCAGTGAGGGCTATGGGGCTTTCTCCAAGAACAGCCTCGCAGGAAGAGAAAGGAGGGAGGGCAGTAAAGTAGAGCAAATTCAGCCTGTTTAATCCAAAGCACGCAGGTAAGGGAACAGGCACTTCCACAGGGAATGAAAAATTCTTAGATTTAGACCTTCAGAGATAATACTAAAATCTGGAAGCAGTATAACTACAACTCCAATGCCAACTTGCATATTTTTATGAGTTTTACAGTTGTTTTGTTACAGGTTTTGGGATAAGGTGGGCAAAGTCCTTTGAGGTTTGTATTGACATGCCCAGAGATTTCTTTGTTTCCACCTTTCATTACTGTGGTACCTTAATGTGGCTCCATCCACATAGCATAGGCCATGGAATGCCTTATTCTGAGTAGCTTCTGAGAGAAAGAACCATGACAGAAATGTATTCAAGGTGATCTGAATTTAGACAAATGCCTTATATTACTTATACTAAAGGCAATAAGCACAAATTACTGATACAATCTTTGCCAACTTTCTTCCTCGCTTCATCTGCTATAGATCTGCAGGAGTTTTGTCTATGAGACAAGTACTCTCTTTGGATAGTATCTGTCCATATTATGTCAACCAAAGTACACAGAACTAAATGAAACTAGAGAGTGCTGTGTATTCTTACAGGAAATAGCCCGTGTAGCCATAATGAAGAAGATTTATCAAGCCTCTTCAAGGAAAATACAGTGCCCATCAGACCCAGCAGATGATGTTCTTTCAATAAGTAAATAAAAGAAGAAGGTTGTTTTTTGTTTCAGTGTTTTTTTTTAAAAATCTGTCTTGTAAGATAACTGCAATTTAACCAGGAGTCACTGCTGTAAGCTGCAGTCAAAAGTTGTGATTGTACTGAAGAAATGTGCCAAAAAATGTCTATTAAGAAGGTAACAGTAATTCTTGACTGGTAGAACAAGTCTAGCTTATTACTGCATTCTTCTATAAATGCTTTGATTAAGTGTATAAATGTGCACAGAAACATTTTAATTTATACATTCAAAAATATGCATTCAAAAACAAGGTTACGTAAGAGAAGAGTTCAGACAGGGATTTCCTTTAAAGCTGATCTTTAATCATAAAGGTCAAAACATTTGACATTAAAACACTTGAAGGGCAAGAAACATTCAGTTATTGATTTTGAAGACTGTGACCCATGCCAAGTATCACAGCCCACAGAGGGCATTGAAATAATAATAATAAAAACCAATATACAATACAATACAGTACAATAATAAAAACAGCTAAAAATTGTTCAGTCTCTTTTTGTGTCAAAATGCAGTTTAAAAAAAAAAAACCACAAAAAAAGCCCACTGTAGGGCTAACAATAGATTAGCTCTCAAAAACTATTGGGAATGATGGAAATGAGAAATTGTTGTGGCTAAGATACTATCCTCTAAAAAGCTTTCTTCTTCCTTTTAACAGTGATTACTCTGGCTGGATGATATTATGGAAGCATAGTTACTGTTAATTGGAGTGAGCTAAAAGTTTTTTTCAGAGCAATCAGTGTAGTGTTGGAAAATATTGACTAACATTGTAATTTTTTAAGCAGGTTTTTTTGCTACACTGCAGGACTACCTACATTCCCAAACTTGCGGTGTCAGCAGTGCAGGATACACCTGCCCTGTATCCTCCTTGAAGTGGAAGACCACTTAAAGTGAAGGACAATGTCATGCCTGCTCCACCAGAACCTCTGAAGTACCCTTCTCTAATTCATTGTTAGAATCATAGAATCATTTACATTGAGCAAGATCCTTAAGACAGACCAACTGTTAACCTAACACTGCCAAATCCACCACTAAACCGTGTCCCTAAGTGCCGCATCTTCATATTTCTTAAATACTTTCAAGGATGGCAACTCTATTATTTCCCTGGGCCGCCTGTTCTACAGCTTGACAACCCTTTCTGTGGAGAAATTTCTCTTAAGATCCAATCTAAACTTATCCTAGCACAACTTCAGGCCATTTCTTCTTATTCTATCACTTGTTACCTACAAGAAGACACCAACCCCCACCTCATTACAATCTCCTTTCAGGTAATTCTAGAGGGGGTTAAAGGTGTGCCCTCAGCCTCCTTTGCCCCAGGCAAAGCAACCCAAGCTCCCTCAGCCATTCATCATAAGACTTGTGCTCCAGATCCTTTCACCAGTTCTATTGCCCTTCTCTGAACATGCTCCAGCACGTCAAGGTCTTTCTTGTAGCGAGGGGCTCAGAACTGGACACAGGACTTGAGGTGCAGCCTCACCAGTGCCAGGTACAGGGGAACAGTCACTGCCCTGGTCCTGCTGTCCACACTGTTGCTGATACAGGCCAGGATGCCATTGGCCTTCTTGGCCACCTGGACACACTGCTGGCTCAGGTTCAGCAGCTGTTGATTAACACCCCCAGGTCCTTTACCGCTGGGCAGCTTTTCAGGCACTCTTCCACATGCCTGTTTTTACTGGTTGGTGTTGTCATGACCCAAGTTGTAGAACCCAACACTTCATCTTGTTGAACCTCATACCTTTGGCCTTGACCCATCGATCCAGTCTGTCCAGATCCCACTCTGGAGCAGAAGGATCCTACAGCCAAACAAAGCAACAAGCCTTCCCATCAGGATGTTTTTGAAAAGGGGCTAAGAAATGAGCTCAATCCATGACCAAAAATTGGTAGGTTCCACCCTGTCTCTTTTTGAATCATTCAACTAGTTTGCTCACAAATTCATTGCATAGAAAGGGATTTTGCCTGTGAAACACGGGTGCGAGCTCCTCTGACCACATACATCAGTTGATTAGGAATATAGCTATAGCCTTTGGATGCATGTGGAAGGGTACAGAAACCTGAGATCTCGACCTGAACCAGAACTAAGAGGATTTCTACCTCCTATAATAGAAAGTCTGGAAACCTCAGAGGTTTTTAAAACTGGCAAGCTTTGAGAAAGCACTGGGACTGTAACAGAAAAGAAATACGTTGTCTATGCTCAGGAGCCCTTTCAAACTTTCTGACTTCTGCTAAGCACTGTTGTCAGAACCACCTTCAGGCAACTTTAGGCATACCAGCTGCCTCCCTCTTCAGAGGATGCCCAGCTTGCCTGAAAGATGGGAGAACCTGGACAACCCAGCCCAGTCACTAGGAGATCTGACAGCTGGTTATTGAAACTGAGCATCTGAAAGCAGTAGTGGACAAAAAATTCCAACTGCTTCAGTCCTATTTGCTGAAACCTGAGACTCCTAAGGAAATATTATTTATTGAAAATGTTGCAGAATTTCCTGCATATCCATCAAAAGTCTGCCTATCCGTGGTTTTAATAATATAAATTGTCTATTCTCATGATAGAGCTAACGGTATCCACAGAGAAACTTTTTTCCATATTGATAATTAGTAGCCTTGTAATTCAGAATATTTTTATTCATACTTTAATGCATGGATATTTTTAGTTCTCTGAAGTTATATTTGTCAGATAAATAAATCAAAACAGTCTAAAAATAGTCAGACAATAGAAAAAAAACTTGCATGAGAGAACTTTCCACTGTCACGTTCTCAGCAGATATCTGTACCTGTACTTCTTCCTCCTGTTTCAGTTGGTATCCCCTGTCATTTAAGAAGAGTCATTCCAGCAGTACTAGTTTTGGTAAGAGTGGGCAGAAAAATGTATGAATTCCTTATTTGTTTAAGATTTCCTGTGGGAATTCATAGAACATTCCCTTATGCACCTTTAGGAAAAAACTAAATACTTACTTCTGTAGTCATTAGACCTTCTCACCTGAAGGAGATGACACTTGCAGAAAAAGGCACCCGCCTGGCCAATCAGGAGGATTTCCTCAGGTGCAGCTGAGGAAGTTTCTCCCTTAACCCCTGGGAGTCAACACTCCGAGTCACCACAGACCATGCAGAATATGCACAAGAGTACAAAATGATTGTTTTCTGTCTGCTACATATGATAGATAACTGGGACTAATGAGCTACAAGGCTAAGGAGTAGATTGATTACCATCACTGCTAAGACACCTGACAATTATCAGGTGCAGTTCTCAGGTTAGGAATGAGCTGATTTTCTTTGTTGCTTCATTGCCACTCTCCAGTTCATAATTTCCAGTTTTACATCTTCCCATCTCAGTAGTTTTCTTCTTGAATCCTTTAACTCCCACAGTTGTGTCTGTGCATTGCTTCCAGTGCTTTATTTGGCTTTAGCATGGACTTTCTCACATTGTAACATTGATTGGATCTATAGAACCAAGCCAAGAAGGACACATACTTGCACCAAATTTGGCTGAAAGACCACAGAACTCAGAACTCATGCATGAGGGTAACAGGATAGTATTTTTATGCTTTTTTTGGCCTCTCTTGCATTGAGTGATTTCTCTGTGCATTATACATGTTGACATATTAGCATGCATCTCTGGGAAGAAACAACAATAAAAAAGTGGTTTTTTTCCCCTCCTATGAAGTCAGAGAAACATGGAGAAAGTGCTTTGCCTTGTGACTTATATCACAGTAAGGTTAATACTTAGAAGCTAGTAGAGGCATTTTGCTTTTCACAGTGGTTGGCTCCAAATAGAAATGAAATGCCAGCATTTCTGGCCCTGAAATTTCATGAGTAGACCTTGAGTCAGTACGATATCATGACTTTCAGGTCTTTGTAAGCTGTAGCCTCTATTTTTGTATTCCCTTTTTACTTAAGAAACTAAGAAAGAGATTAGGCTGGAAAATACCTCAGTAAAGAGCTTATGGCAGAAGCAAAAAAATCTTACCACTGACGTACACATTACAGCCTATGATGTAAGACCAACTTGAAATTTATTGTGGTTGTCTTTGTGAACTGCTTCTATGACTGCATGAAAGCATGTCTTTATCAATAAGAAGACAGGATCGTAGATTAATCTGTTTAATGGTATCATAAAACTTAATCTTGGGCTTACTGAAGCCATATGAATAAGAGAAGAGCACTGTGATAAATGACTCTTCAACAGTTGTTGTTACAGTTGTTACTAGAAACACGCATTTTATGCATGACACTACAGTGATTAGCAAGGGATCTGCATAGCTTCAAAATACACTTGACATTCCTTGCAGCTTTAGCTTTTGCTGTATATCAATTAGTAATGGTGTAACTGTCTTAAGGACTTGTGGCAGTACGGCATACCCAGTTAGTCCCAGGCAACTAAGTCCAGTACTCTTTTCTACTGCAACAGTATTCGTGTGGGTATACGAACTAAGTGGTGTAAATCTGTCTCTGATTGATTATGTACTACAATCACACCTCTGGATTTCAGTTTTATGTGAGGAATGTTTTTTAAAATCTTTATAAATGCAAGAATTTGTATAATCTCACCATGTTATCTTTATTATAAAATTGTTCTGAGAGTGGATGAAACATAGAACCTGCCTTGTTTTATGTTTTATGGTCATGGTAAAATGATATGCTGCTTGTATTCTACTTCTCACTATAATGCTATGTAAGATATTTCTTCTATTATAGTAAGGGACATAATAAACAGCAAAAATCCGTTGAGGGGGAGGGGAAGTTGGCTGCTGTTCCCAGGTAGAAACATGCCTTGAAATCAGATAATTGCAGCTGTGTAGCTGGTGAGATGATGAAACTATACAGTGCTCAATCACAGCCTTACCATTTGCTTTCCACAAAGCACTGAAGACAAAGCCAGTAATACACTCCCCAAGAGGTAACTAAAGATTCTTCTCACAAACTGTGCTATCAGAAAACAATTTGTCTGACTGTGTATGCTTGGAAAATAAAATCATCCTGAGTGTTGGAGTAGTGGTAGCACTTCTAGTAGTTTTGTTAGGAATACTCTAGGGAATTCAGTTCTTTCCTTAGCGTCTGTGAAGTCTTAGTCTGAACAAGTTTATCTTGGCCTTAATTTTGGTAAGTTGTTACTGAGATCTTCCCAAGGACAATAGGGTCAGGGCTCTCACAAATAAATGTTCCTATGGGACCTATAATGAAAAGACTGTTAACTAATTATCAGTCCATTTTTAAGGCATTAATTTTTTAATTCACCTCAAAGAATTCAAGGAACAAAGAAATTTGAACAAAGATGATTTGGGTCCGAGGTAAACAAATGAGTCCATCTCTTTCATAGGGTAGTTGCACAAATTTATTGGAGTCCACTGGACATAAAACTCTTCTTGAACTCTGTCAGGCTTGGTGTTCTGACCATTTTCCTGGGGAGCCTGTTCCAGTGCCCAACCACCCTCTGGATGAAGAACCTTTTTCTAATATCCAACCTAAACCTCCCCAACACAATTTCAGTCTATTCTCTGGGATCCTGTCACTGGTCACAACAGAGAAGAGATCAGTGCCTGTCTCTCCTGTTCCCCTTATGAGGAAATTGTAGACTGGAATGAGGTCTCCCTATTACCATCTGTGCTTGACCCATGAGCCAGTTGTTCAGCCATCACATGATGTGTTTATCTAGCTGTTTGCGGGACATTTTGTCCAGAAGGATTTTGTGAGAGACAGTGTTGAAAGCTTTACTGCAATCTAGAAAGATTACATCAACTTCCCTTGTTTGACTTGGTGGGTTATCTTGTCA
>VYZS01013108.1:11562-36370 GCA_013400695.1 Neodrepanis coruscans | reverse complement strand
AACCCCAAACATTTTATGATTCTTTACATACACTGTGCATGGAATATTAAATATAACTCCATTTATATCTATCCATCTGTTCTTTCTCTCAGCCTTTTTTCTTTAATATTCATTCAGTATTTTAAGGAAATACAGTCTTTTTTTCCAGACTGTTATTAAGACACAAGTGTCTATAGTCTGGAATTTTGATCCAGTGCCTCAAAAGAAAAACACTAGCCGATACAAGAAAAAATAATAATTATTGTGCTAGCTCCTTCCTAGAGGATACAACAAGGATTTTATTACCAAAATTTAACATAATTCCTTATCTGAATTCTCTTGCAGGGTTCCTATGGAATGTTTTATCTGTTTCAGAATGAAAAGAAAAGAAGCAGAAAAATTATATTGCTTTGAAGCAACAAGTTATCTTTGAGAATTTACTTGTACTGATAGGGCCAAACAGCAAGCGTATCACAGGCTGCTTGAGAAAACTTTCTAGTAATGAAGTTAGAAGGCCATAAAATGAGAGAAATGTACAAGTCCTGGAAGACTGTTAAGGAGAAAGGAATCACAGACACTCAAAGTACAATTCTTATGAGATATTGAAGGACTACATCCAACTATTTTAAAGGAAATTATTTAGGTTTCAAAAATAAAGGGCTTTGTCCCAGTTTAGAGACAACTATGTGATTTAAATGTAAGGGCATGAGACTACGAGACGCAGAAAACAAGATAGACACTCTTTAATTTTATATATATATAATGTATTTAAACAAGAGAAGCACAGGACACAAAACCAATACTGCCAAACAAAACTGAACAATTCATGTAGAAGAGAAGGAAAACACTGTTCCCTGTTTGAAATCAAAAGGGGAAAGGAAAGCAATCCCACCGGCTCTTTGAGACAAAAAGAGGGAAGACCGAACCTCAATATATGAAGTCGTTCTCCAGTGAGGTCAGGCTAAAATCCAGCCAGACGCCAGCAGAGCTGCTGCAGACACTTGGAGACCAAGACTCAGGCTGTCTTCCCTGTCCAAGCCACATATGAAAGAGAACCTGTGCTTCCCCCTGCACAGGAAAATATGTCCTTCGCTGCACATGCACACTTTAGTGCTGGGCACCGCTGCCTCCCATGCCTCAGCCTCAGTGCCAAGCACAGCTCCACCCGCCCTCAGCTGCAGTGATGGGAGCAGCAGCAGGAGCAGCAAGAGGGAACAGCAGTAGTGATGGAGGGAGCAGTAGGAGAGGGTCCACAGCCAAGTGGGAATGGAGAGGAGATTAAAGCAACTCCCCTTTTTCCCCGCCTTGTCCCTGTTGGCAAATGGGGAAAAATTTCTCCACATAGAATAAAATAAATACCCAACCATAACAGGCTTATACATAGCATTTGAGATCATTCATTTATAAGCATTGATGTTGGCCTTGACCACAGTTTAAAAGTTTAATAATGTTTCTTCTCATTTATATACTAGAGAAAGAAATTCCAAGGGCTGATTTGATTTTGTTACTAGTCTTCTTAAGGGAAGACTGTCTCATATTTCTAAGTAGTCAAACTTATGGTATAAATCTTCTCATCTAAATTTAGTCCTCAAAAAGGCATGTATCTATTCCAAGAAAATCAAAGTCTGTCACTACAGTTGGGAGAGAGTTTCCATTGTAATGATGATTTATTCTATTTATGGTATGCCCTTATTTCAGTACTAAGTGCATTGATTTAAAAAAGAGTCTCTTTCTCTCAGCACTGACTATATAGAAAGCTGAGATTTTTCTCTTACACTGTATGATTGCTTTTTTTTTTAGCCACCTAAAGGTACAGGAATAAACCTCATTTGAAGTAAAGTCTTTGAACTACTGTCTTATTTAATGAATCAATCCACAATGTTTTTATAAAACAAAACATAAAATGCATTGTCAGATCTAAAAATCTTTTCAATCTCCTTTTTTTTATCACTCTACAATGACCTTTTATATTACTTGTAGAAGCCCTTTCTCACCCTTGTTAAACAAACAGCTGAAAGCTGATTCATTGCTACTCAAGGCTAACTCAGTGTACATCTTAGTATGAACCAACATATTATGAAACTGTTTTGTAAAACTTCCTTGCATGAGTTGGATCTTTGCCAAGTTCAAAGCTACTTTTCATGTACTAAGATTTGTGCCTTTGGGACATCTGTAGCCTGGAGGGTAGAAGAGGGATATGGAGGATTTGCCTTGCTTCACTGCTTTCTTCTCATTTATTTCAAAAAGAGTCACAACTGGGTCTCTTGCCTGTTTGTTTGCTGTAGTGCAGTGCTCCTGAAATATCTGCCAGAACAAAAAATTTTGGAGCATCAGACTTTGATTCATGTCTATATATTGCATTAAACACTTCATGCACTGGCTTGTGCAATCCTTTCATCCCCCATCTACTTAAACATAGTCCTGCGCTATTCCTACATGTGTTAAACTGTATGCTCAAACAGCATTTTAGATTTGGCCCATGACTATCCTTCTCAGAGGGATAATTATGAACTATGAAAGCACAAACTAGCTTTCACATATCAAAACTTTAGGGAATAGGAATTATGATCTTTCATTAGAAATGAAAATGCATACAACGTTTAGAAATTAATGGACAAAAATTATGGAATAGTCCTATATGGAGTATAGACTAGGACTACACTGGCATTTGGGACATTGAGCCCTCATTTTCCTTTACATTTTTGGAGGCTAACCTCAAATTACTTAAAAACTTTTTTTTGTGATGAATTTTTATTAAATATCACTGTTATGCATACTGATTTGGAGCACCTCCAGCTGACATCTCATGACACAGCAATGAGTATCAAAATAGTACCAAAAGAGTACCAAAATGAGACTCATATCCCAATTTTATAGTCTTTGTCTTTTACATGAACTGCCTTCAAGTACAGGGCAGTTCTTGACCTTGGGTTGAGGCAGCAACATACGTCAACTACATTCAATATCATCTTGACACAAATCTAACATCCCAATAGAAAAATTAGTACTTGGAAAACAACTGTTTATCAGCCCTCAGAACTGAAACTCTTAGTTTAATTTTTTTAAGAGTTGCATCATAAACATCAGCAGTGAAAACTTTTATCAATATAATCACGTTTCAGTTTTGGAGGGATACAACTTATGTTAGATTACTTATACATTGGTTTTTACCAATTATGTTACAGAGATATAAGAACAGAAACCAACTAGTCTTTTCAGGAGACATATTTAAGTGTTTGTTTCCATAGCAGGAACAGGGTAGTTAAATTATCATAAATGAGTATGAGATCTTTGGCAGAACTGTAGAATGACTTATCTTTTAATAAAAATATGACTTTTGTAATAAATAATAGAGAAACATAACTCTGTAAAACCTGTGTCGGTGATGTTCAAAATATTTAAATATTGATGAGGTTGTTTCTGCATCAAATGTAATAGACAGTGAAGCCTGGAAGTTCTTTGGGATATATTTTTCTGGTTTAGTCAGGGTGGATCAGCAGCATTTTGAGTAAAACTGTTGCATAGAAAATAATTATTGAGAAAAAAAAAAAGAAATTGAAAACAATACTGCTGATTTAAAAAATAAAACTTTCATAGAGATTTTGTTAAAATATTCTCAGCTAACTCTAATTATTTCCTGTTCTCTTCTGATACAAAGCATAGTATTTACCCAATATTGAATAAGTTTAATAAAAAACTTTTTTTCCTAATTCTTTTTCTGTAGCAAAGTGTGAGGAAGTCTCAGAAATACTTTTCAAAAAAATGTTTTGAGTTTAATAACATCTGACTCACATTTTCTACACATTCATTTATTAATACTTACATTTATTTACTCTTAATTTCATAATAAGATAATTATGGTCCAGTTTCCTGGGCACTTTAGAGTAGACCTGATCTTTTAAGAGAATTCAGACAAATAGAATCTATGTTCCTATGAAATATTGCAGCTTATGTTTCTGGAGGATGTGGTCTAGATTGAATTGTTTGTCTTTTTAAGTAAAAGGCTATGGACTAATAAAGTTGCCAGACTTACTCTACTCTTCAATCTACCATCCACTAAGTGTAACAATTGTCTTATTCCTTGATTTATTTTTTTTTTTAATTCTGAACACATATAACTCATGCTTTTGGTTCTAACACTGGCACGACTTTAAAAACCTACACATGTCTGATATATTTTTATTCAGTAGACAAAGTTCACAGACACAACTAAAAATTCTATTGCTTTTTAAGATTGAGGCACCAGGACATATATAGACATTAATATCAGAATGCCATTAATAGCGCTAGACAGTCCTTTTTCATTTAAAATCTGCTCATTAGCACAATATGCCTGAGGAATATATTTTACTGAATAAAAAATCCACTTTCCAACAAATCATCTTGCTCTATGAATGGAAAATTGAATGTTACTGCCAGTCTTGTCTTATATTTTCCATTTTAAATAGAATTATAGTATGACTATTGAATTAGATAACTTATTTACAGTATTGAGCATCAGCTAAGACCTTACAGATAAAATTGTTTTTACCAATACTAGAAGTACTAGAACAATAATTTTTGAGTGCTATACTGTATCACCAAGAAGCTCAACATATACAAAGATTTGGGATGAGGAATTTCAGATCTTAAAGTTTATAATAACATACAAAGTGTTTTCAGTCTGAAATAAGATGGGAAATTTCCTGTAACAAGTGACATTCCAGCATATGTAATATCAAAGAATTGCACTTAATAAGTTAACTGAAAGAAGTGATTAAAACCAAGAATCCTCAGGAGGAATAAACATAAAATTCAGCTTGTTGTGGGGTGAAAAATTGTTTTAGATTTTAAAACATATTTTTTCCCTTTCCCACCTCTTCTGTGTAGGAAGGGGGAGGGGGATGTTTTCCAAAGGTTTTCTTCAGGGGGGAGAAGAGGGAGGGGGGTATTGGTTTTGGGGGGTTTTATAGGGGAGAGAGTGGGGGGCTTTTTCTTCAAACCTTTATTTTGTCTTTTATAAGAAATCAAAGCGATTGAATCTTGTCAGTTTGCAGGGCGCCCACAGGTCTGTCGGACCAGTACGCATTTACTGACGGCCTCGGTCCCGAATGTTCTGCAACACTGGGGTGGATTCAGGCTGTGGGAGGCGGTGGCTGGTATTGCTGGCAGCGTGGATGGAGGTGGCGGCAGTGGGGAGCAAGAGCCAAATAGCGTCGCCATCCGCCCCCCCAATGCCGCTCAAGCGGTGCTCACCGGTGGCTGTTCTGTGCCTAGAAGCCTGGCTTTGGTCATGCGGTTGTGAGAAACAAGCCCATGAATATTATAATTTTTCATGCAGTTTATTATAAGACAAAGGCAAACAGCACGCTGGGTACATGACCCGGCAGCATCCAGGTCAGAGGCGCAAAGGATCTTTGGGTAGGTCAGGTTTTTATAACAAAATTGTCACAAAAATGGGAGGGACTACTACAATTACTTTGAGGTAGGAGGGAAATTATTTACATAGGTACATCCCCTTTTTCCTCCCATCTGGAATTTGGGTAGATGGTCTTTTATTGTTTTGTGGGGGTTGTGGGTACAAAGCAACTTCATCCTCTTTGAACTTTTCAACTTTCTAAAAAAAAAACTAGTTTGATCCCATCTTAATTGGTTTGGAAGTGGTCTTATCTTCTTGGTGGGCCAATTCATGGTTCTCCCAGGAAATTCTTGGGATAGTTCCTGTGAAAAGGTGCCTAAACATTCTCAGTCCTTTAGGGAGTGACTTCCTCAAGGTTCTCTAAACAATGGATTACACATTTAGCAGAAAGAGCTAATTATATTTTACCGTGCATTGAAACAAAATTTTATTCCAAGTTACACTACTGAGGTACCTAAACACTATAATGTGGATTCTACTCATTAGTAAAAGTGAAACTTTATTAATAGTGCTCCTATGTTTCGTAATACTTCTACATCTGAATTTTATAATATGGATTCTATCTATTAGCAAAAGTAAAACTGTAGCACCCCTACATTCCACATGGTGGTGGTGGGACCTGCCACCAGACTCCTCAGTGCAGCAGCTGTCTGCCCCGAGGGGGAGCTGGGCAGCAGCTGCCCCGCCACAGGTTGGGGCTCTGACAGAGCAGCCGCCCCGCTGGCCCCTGGCTGCCCGCATCTGCTGGGGCAGGCCGAGTGGCGGTGGGTGTGGCTGCTGGCTCTCCCCACCTGGACATGGGAGTGTGGCTTGGCCCGCGGTGCCAAGGAACGCACTGGGATGGCAGCGGCATGACACCCACGTGGCCTCACTGGTTCCTGGCAGTGCCGCGTGTGTGATGAGTCTTGCTGGTCCCTGGCTTGCACAGCTGGTGGGGTGGCATGGAGCTGTGGCCAGGGGTGCCACCTACAGGCAGTGTCCCAGGGAGGGCCCCTCTGGGCTCCTGCAGGTGGCGGCAGCCCTTGCAGTGGGCAGGGCCACCCCTGCATTGGCCGCATCTGGTGTCTGGGGCTAGGCCAGCCCAGGCCGGTGCCAGTGGCAGAGGGTGGTGCCATGGGTGGCCCCAGGGCCCTCAGGGTGCCTCGCGGCACTGACGGGGGTTGTGGTGGAGGCTCCCCCTCTGGCAGGCCGCAGCCATGAGGCATTTTGGTGGGAATGCCGCCATGTTGCCTCATGGTTAAGTCTTGGGGAGGAGGAGGCGTCCAGCGCCATTGTCGAATCAGGAGGTGGCTTGCCCTTGAAGGATGTCCTGAGAAAACATGAGAACAAGCACCCGATAAAAACCGCAGGAAGTCCTGCCTCTCTTCGAGGCTCAGCTCTCATCCTGGCTGTATCTCGGCTTGAATCTACTGCCCTTTCAGCTTTTTTTCCCATGGCCTGGGCAGCAGCACAGCTGGACTGACAGCGGAGGCAGCACAGGGCTGAGGACCATGCTGCTCACTAGCTGTTGTATGTCTTCCCCTTGGGCACCCGGGGTTTCTTTTCATTCTTTCTAAGAGCCCTGGAGTGGGATTAATGCCATTTAAGGGCCAGCCTCTCTTCCTTCCCTTGTAGCAGCCAGCCTGAAGGAGCATAGTTTGTCCTCTTTGCATTTTTATTGTCAGGTTTTATTGTTTGTTAAAATAAATCTTTTGGTCACTCTCGTCTCTCATCACTTTATATCGCCCCCTAGTGTCCAAACCAGGACACAGCTAAAGATTAAATCTTAGAACAGACTGTGTCTTAGTTGCAAAATGCTTATCTCAGGAAATAGACTGAGAGCAAAAGGGATCCACAGTCAGAAAATCATTCAACTGTTCATTCAAGTAGAAGTGTATGAGTCTGCCCACTAAGATTTAAGTACACACTTAAACACTTTGGTTAATCAAAAACTAGGCATATATTAGAAAATAAGACATGAGGAAAAAGGCATGCTTATATAAAAATAAACAAGCAATCAAAGAAATCCACTGTGAGCAATATTTTTTTAACTGTTTAGATCAAACAAGGTAGGAAAGAGTTGTGTCACTGTACTCTAATTTAAAAGACTTAAACAATACCAAATGGACCAAAACTGGCAAGTGGTACTTACTTCTTACTAAAGTAAAAAACTGTGGTTCTCTACTTCTGATGGTAACTTGTGAAACGCTCTATCCAGTTCAAAATACATTATAAATTTTATTATGACTGCTACATTTTCAGCAAAAGATCATAATCAAGAGAAAAGACAAAATAGAAGATACTCCAATGTCACTTTGTTTACTCCTTTCACAGTAATACATTAAGTATGCAAGTATCTTAAGGGTAGTCAATAATCCCATAATGAAGACTATCTGGCTTTTAACCAAGGAAAATCAAAGGCAAGTAAAGAAAATACTTTGCCTTCAAATTATCATTGTAAATTATCATGCACTATTGTCAATTATATTGGAGATCTGAGAAACCAACTCTGCCAAGATTCTTTCTCCCACATCCACAAGCACAAGGAGCAAAGGCAGTGTCTATCGGAAACTTCATGAATGTTCATGGCAGCAGTGAATTTATCTTGCGTTATTTATTCAGAGATGGATATCCATGAAATCTTAAGATTCCAAGTAAATATAGTGGAAGGTGTCCCTCCTCATGGCAGGATGTTTTCAAACTAGATGACTTTAAAAGTCCCTTCCAACCCAAGCCATTCCATGATTCTATGATTCTATATTGGATCACATCAGTTTAATGAGAAAAAAAAAACAAACATACAAATGTAACATACTGTTCAATTTTACTTACTATTTTCAGTTTCAAATTTGTTAGCATAAGCACTGCTCTGAGGATTCATACCTTATCCTTAGGAAAGAAATTACTTTCTAAGTATGGCACAATAAGAGTGGTGCCAGCTTATAGTCTTGTCCCACAGGCTACAGAGTTTAGTCAAAAACTCAACTCATGGAGTTTTATTAGGCATAAAAAATCAACTCATCTTATTTCTTCCTTTATTAATGTTGGGGGTGGTAGTAATTAGCAGAAGATTTGGCAGAGAGCTGGGGACAGAGCAGTAACTTCTTAAGTGGTCTTACATGATTCTCCAAAGCTCGTTTGTCAGAGACATTAATCTTGTCTGTGTAAAGACATTCATTAGTAGAGACACACTCTACCGATGCATCTTTTGAAGCCCCTTCATTAGAGATTTAATGTCGTGGTTCACACACAGATGCATAAATGAAATCTATTATGGTATGGACTAGGTCTAAAGTTGAAAAACTAAAACCACATTTAGTGTTACATATTGCTGTTGTGTAATACTTGTTTAATATTTTAAATATAAGTGTTTTGGAGCAGGAAATAATTTTTCAGAGTGCATTTATGAAGTACATAATACACATACACATATAGTTATCAGTATTTGGCAATGCACATTTGCAAAAGAGAAGATTAAAAAAGGCCATCTTGAGCCAATTAATCAAATATTAAAACACTCAAATGCACTTTCAGTCTATTCAAATGCCTGATATGGAGTTGGAGATTTATCATTTCCTAGTTAAGTGACAAGAGTAAGAGGCAACAGGCAGAAATTGATGCACAGGAAGATCTATCAGAAGATGAGGAAGAACTACTTTACTATGCAGGTGACTGAGCACTAGAACAGATTGCCCAGAGAGATTGTGGAGTCTCCCTCACTGGAGATATTCAAGAACCATCTAGATGTAATCCTGAGCCATGTGCTCTAGGATGACCTTGCTTAACAAGAAAGGTTAGACTTCTCATGTGCTTTCTGTAAAGACTAAATTCCAGCTATTGGAGAATCAATTGTGTGTCACAAAGCCCCTAGGTCTAGCTGCCAGCAGTCAGAGGAACAGGGTGTGTGTTTGTACATGCACTAAAGATTCTAAGTACCAGCACCTCAAAGAGGAAGCATGGGTTGCAGGTCCTATAGGCAGAAGCAACAGGAGAAACCAGGGTATGAGAAGGTTTAAGTTCAAGTAATGGGAGAAGAATCTCTCGCAGTGTTACACTGGAGTACTGTTAAAGAGATTGCACTGTAAAGACAGTGGCAGCCTGTGTAGCTGGCCATATTGGTGGCCTCTGTGAATGCATGTTCTGGGAATGGGGGAAGTTGGTTGGGTTTGGAAAGTCTCACAGCAGTGTTAATTAGGGTTAAATTTAACTTTTTTTTTACCCTCCCTTGAAATATCTCAGTGAGAATAACATCATAACATCATGTCATATAAAAATGTATATAGAATGGAAATTTTCCCAAAATAAGATACAAATCCAAAGAAAAATCTGAGATCACTTATTGCAAAGCTTCTTAAAGCAATGTAAAAGATACAGGTACAGGTGATAGATCTCCTGCTAGTACAAACTAGCATTTTTGAAATGTCAGATATTTCTATTTAATCAATCAATTTTATATCAGTCATTCTAATTTATTTAACTTTTAATCTATAAATATATAAATAATCTATAAACCTTTAATCTATATACCCAGTAAGCAAGATTCAGAAAAAAGCTCAAGATAAAGTCATTAAGTAATTATATCTGGAAGTAAGAGTGGCATTTTTTAAACTAAATGAATGTTTTCACTTCCTATTTCAGTCAGGAAGACTGGGCACATCAGGAAAATATCTGGTTGCCAGTGATAAATACTGAATTATTGGACACTACCAGAATATTCAAGGATTAAGAGCATTTAACTTATATCTAGATGAAAATCAGAAATCTGTAGCTTGTTCTGTTGTGGATTTGGTTTGGTATTGTTTGTTTGTTTTGTTTTTTTGTTTTCATTTTAAAAACGGAACTTAAAAGTGTTAAGTCTCTCAGCTGCAGTGTAATACTTCATAAAGTTCCAGTAAATGTATTTAAATAAGAGGCATTTATCAAGGAGAGTATTTTCTAATTGATATTTTGAACATCCCGTGTATTAACTGCAGGGCACTAGTTCAGAAATCAACTGTCAATAGTTTGATTAACTTTTTGAGAAACACAGTCATTTTATAAAGTATATTAAACCAATCGTTTCATTCAGAGGAGAGAGAAAACGTCATAATGAAACAATTAGATTGTAAGTGATGAAATAAATTGATCAAGAATATATTTGATTATAAAACCACATCTTTCATAATATATTGAAGAAATATTGCTACTGGACTTATTAATTTATTATGGGCATGGTATTGTTTTTTATTTGGGAAGGTCTGTGATGTGTATCCTTAAAATTTTACATTTTTTTATAAAAAGATGAAACAATTTTCAAAGATTAATATTCCCATGGGATTGCCCCTAGCCTATTTGGAGTAATATGAGTTATTTATTTATTTGATGAATTTAGTCAAACAAAGCAGTTCCAATTTTACAAAAGAGACTGGGACTTAATACTTATTAACCTCAACATCAATAATTCATTTCAGAAAGGACATTTTAAATTATCACTCTTTGATACCACAAGGTACCAGCATCCAAGGGCATGCATTAGACTAATAAGTCTGAGTGTAAGTTGGATTTAGTACCATGGCTTTTATGAACCAGTCTGTGGTGTTCAAGGTCATGTTGGATGGGGCTTTGAGCAACCCAGTCTATTGAAAGATGCCCCTGCCAATGACAAGATTGTTGAACTAAATAATCTTTAAAGGTTCCTTCCAATTCAAACCGTTCTGTGAGTCTATGATAATGCTGGAGGCCCACCTTTGAATGCGCCTCTGCCTCTAGACAGCAAGTTCTAGAGTTCTGCCAGGTCCTGCCAAGCCACAATACAAACCTTGTCAGAATTTGAAGAAATGTTATGGCATGCAATAGATCCTTGAAGAACAGCTTTGTCTTTCTTCTGCAGTTTCTCTCTAAGCTAGCCTCCCTAGATAGCATAAAGAAGTAGTAGCTGAAAAATAATAATAGTTTAAAAGAAAGAATTCAGGGAATGAAAACGACTTTTCATATGTTTTTCTGAGCAGCTATTAGTTACTTAATATTAATAAGTAACATTCATCCTACTTAAATGTAGTCTGTTGACCAAAGGAAAAACAAAATAGAGCCATTTATATATATTAATTAGCCATATCACATTGTAGTTTCCTAAGACTTACTGCAGTTCCACTTGCAACTTGAACTTTTAATTCAAATATCTCAAATGTCTTTTTGAGAAGATATATTCAGATGCAGTGTTACCTTTATATATTCTAAACTTAGATCTTACAAGAGGAAAATTAGGTAAGTTAAACATTACTTGTCAAAATCCCTCTATCAGATGTGATGGCAGTAAAAATATGCACTGCTTAGAATACAACGATTCTTACAGCTAAAGGAATTGAAGATTCCTGGCACTGAGCTAATGTACTCACGAGGAATAAGAAATAATTTTAAACTTGAATACCACTATGTTTCTTCTGTATTCCAGAATAAGGGAGAATACAGAGATCAGAGAACCATAAGAAGAAAAGTGAAACAAACTGTGGATTTTAATAGAGACACTGAATACAGTCCAAACGTGAATTTAGGAGCTATATCCAATCATTTTTGTGGCATCAGTTAGTTATGTCTGAATCTGCCTGACTCCCATCTCAAAGACTGTCTTGATCAATAAAAAGGATAGAAGCACATGATTTCCAAATGTGTATAAACCTGCATCTTTCTTGTTATTGTTATCAGACACTTATGAGTGACCAAAGAAAATCAAAATAGCCCCTAGAAACACATCCTCCCCCAACTGTAACTGAGGAACAGAAGGCAGAAACTTGCGGAGGTACACCAGTTCATTTATGAAAGATTCAGGCCAGAATTAGCACAGAATTATAAATGTTATCAAGACTCATATCCTGTTATTGACAGTGACCATGTAATACAATCATTTTCATAAACTGACAAAGCTCCATCTTCAAAATATCTTTTCCTATCACACAATCCTCCTGGAAAAATGTTCCCCACACTACTTTTCTTTTTTTTTTTTTTTTTTTTTTTTTTTGACAAATAAAAGCAAAGATGTTTTTTAATGAACTGTTTTCTAGACAAATTATCATCTCACTTTTCACTCCTTTAAGGATTCTCTTTAATTAATCAGACTTAACTTTCCTTGAAAATTTAAATGCTGATAGTTATGTTCAAGATGTTTTAAGTGCTTGTCCATTTGTATTTTGATGTTTTATCTCTATAGATACTACTTACTTCTCAGGTAGGAATGGGTATTTCACAACTACTGGCATCACTTTCCACTGGAATCCATCACTTTAAGCTATAGGCCTTAAGTCACATTTCTCTTTACTACACCAAGCAATGCAATGTTATTTGTAGAATATATAACATTACAGTTACCCCACACAAGTGAAGATGGGAAATGTCTTAAACACAGCCATTAAAAGAATTAACATTTCTAGTTTTAAAACTGTCACAAATCTGGAAGATTTAGATTATCTAGAACTGTTGTAGCTGTTAGTAGAGAAATTGTTCACAAAAAGAAATCAGTAAGTATGTAACGGTTTGCAGAACTGTTTCTGCTGAGCAAGTCACAACTTAATAAATGTAGCTAGTTACAACATTTCATGTACTGCTGTTCAATTTTGTATCCTCTAATAATAATTTCATATTCTTAGTTATATTGTGAATATGAATCTTTGCTTTCTAACTACTGTTACAGAAAACCTACATCCACAAGGAACTTAGTGAAGTTCATCGAAGAAGAATGTCTGAACAATTCATATAGACACACATTTATATTGCACTCTCTAATCTAATGTAGCTGGAAGCTCTGATAATTTACTGCAAGAATAAGAGTCATCATATTACTCAAAGAAAAGCAGTGATGGGGCTTCATGTTATTGCTAACAGCCTCAGATAAATCAGAGATAAAGACAAGTAATACAAAATACTAGAAGCCAGTTTGTTTTATTACAGAAGTCTGTAATTAGGATAAAAAGAAGATGTCTGTGCATTTGCACAAATACAAATATATTCCAAAACCAGCCAGAATGAACCAGGAACTGAAAATGAACCGTCATCCATTGGAACAGAGGCCAGCCCTCCCCTCAAGTGATGTGGCATCATGTGATATGGAGAAACTGTAGCTCACTGGTGGAAAATTTTTCCACTTCTCACACGATTAACACCAGATTTACCTCAGAAATATGGATTAACACCAGGCTATAAATAATTCCTTGAAACATACTGCTGACACAGCAATCCTAGAAGGCCTTTGGCAACTGGGCACAGAAGAATTGTCCAAACAAAAGTAATTGGTATTTTAAACTTGCAAAGTTATCAGAAGGCCTGCTCATATTGCCTTATTTTTTTTTCATAACTGTCTCTTTTCCACATTTACTATCACAGTTTTTTTGACTTAGAAATTACTTTTCCCAATCAGCTGCTTATCCTTACTTGCCTTTGTCCCTGCTCCAGCATTTAGGACAATTACAGCTCTTTGACAGACCAGTTTTGTCTGACAATGTGTTTCATTATCATGAAAGCAATGATGATGTCATAATCATTGAATATGAACATTACTGAAAGAATCAGACAAAACAGAGATATTTAATCAGCAAAAGGAGCAAAGTAATTCAGAATAAGATACAATGTCTTCAAATGAAGCTTGGAAATTACATTTTATTTTCTAAAAAGTATACTGGAGTGCAGAATTACCCATTAAATACAAACCCAGGGGACATATCCTCTGCACAGACATCTGATCTGAACAGACAAGTAAAAACATCACAATCTGACAATGAATTTCTAATCAGTGACATGGATAAGTTTTTTTCTTACTTGTCGCAGATGTTTTGTGTATCATTTTCTGCATATTGAAGATCAGCTGTGTCTGTGATTTTGTGCTTATTAGGGAGAAAATTTTTGCCTACCACACTTAAGAATGGAAGAAGTGAAGAAGTGCAACAGGGAAAGTAACCATATTTGTCTTGCCAAAGTCTTTTCCTACATTACTGATTAGGAATAAACCAAACATAATTTGCTTTTACTCTTCTATTATATAACACATTTTCAGTCAGGAGAATAAAGTTAAAATTCTACCTGCAGTGAGCCAGTCCTTCTTCTTGGTTTCTGACAGAAGACCGTATCAGTTTACCTAACACAAATCAAGACCTGTTGGTTCCTGTTAAGCCTAAAATATTAAAAAGCCTTCCAGCACACTTTCTAAAAGATATACTTGTCCCTATGAGACTACAGAACACATGCTAAGTTAAGAATCAAACAGAAATAGTTAGCTGGCACCATGAACCATCTGTTTGAGTTTATTCTTCACAGTCTGAGCAAATTTTCCACTTTCAAATCCTAAAAAGAGCCTGTGCCCTGTTTTTGTTAGGCATTTCAAGTTGTGTGAAAAGAAAAATATGTCCATTCTCCCCCCAAACCACACATCTCTTAATATTTTATATCTCCACACGTACAGTACTACCTTCTATAAACTCTCAAACACAGAATTAGATTCCCAACAATGACTAGTTAACCAGGTGTGAGACCCCACCTTGTGTACTACATCTAGCTCTCAGTTCCTCAGCACAGATAGGACATAGATATGTTGGAGCAAGTCCAGAGGAGGTTCAAAAGATGATTAAAGGAATAGACTACCTCTCCTAGAAGCAAAGGCTGAGAGAGTTGGGATTGTTCAGCCTGAAGAAGAGAAGGTTTTGGGGTAACTTAATTGTGACGTTCCAGTACCTGGAACAGGGACTTTTTACATGGGCCTGTAATGACAGGACAAGGGGAAATAGCTTCAAACGGAAAGAGAGTAGGCTGAGATTACTTATAAGGAAGAAATTCTTTACTATGAGGATTGTAATAAACTGGAGTAGATTGCCCAGAGAAGATCTGGATGCCCTGTCTCTCATAGTGTTCAAGGTCACGCTGCATGGAGCTCTGGTAAACCTGGTCTAGTCGAAGGTGTCCCTGCTCTTGGCAGTGGAGTAGTTGATCTTTTATATCACTTCCCACCCAAGCCACTCTATGACTCTTCCAGTGAATAAGTGTAATCATTATAGTGCAATTTGCAAAAATGCAGACTGATTTTCAGACTGTTAGATGTCTATCACTGTTTTGCTAGAGAACATCCCTAAGCATTTTACTTCCTTCTGCTGAAAATAAACACAATGATGTTTTCATAGTCACAGTTTTTAGTGCTTGCAGTGCCTTATAATCCATGGAAACGGTTTTCTTTATCTTGTAATATAACATCAGGCAGTTATGCTGAAGGTACTAGTCCACGTTATAGCTGAGTGGCAAAATGAATTTGATATATAGAAGAAATAGATAGGCTCAAGGACCACTTCCCACCTATCTAATACTCCTGGGTGAGTAGGAATTATTCAGCAGACTATTTTCCACTGGTGGAAAATTCTCTCCCCCTTTTTTTTTTTTTTAAAGATCACTAAACTTCAGGATGATATTTATCAGTCCCAGGAAGAAACAGGAATCCCAAACACTGGAAAATTAAATACCCTAGTTCCTATAAAGACAAAGACAACTACTGACCGTGGATTCCCAGTGCTTACTGATTGATATTAAGCAGTTTCTCATCTTCTTAACAGTTTTTGTACAACTTATTCTCTACCCATAAAAATTTCAGGAAATGAAGAGGATGCCATAAGACGAGGAGAATCAGTAAGCATAAATTCAAACTAACAAGACTCTGGTTGGAGGCTCTACTCTGCAAGGAGGAGTTTTAGCATATTCTACAATCATTAAGGGTCATTTAATCTGAAAATGTATTTACTTTAAATCTATTTGTATTATATGCTCACCTGATTCAATGCATTCAAGGTTCCCTCAACTGTACTCTGAAAGTAAGATGTAATAGTGAGTTGTATAGTACAGAGTTATACAGTTTCCAAGGTCTGTATTTTGAAAATGGGACTAGTTTTATGTGAGACAGGTATACTAGTTTCCTTATTTTGTCCCCATTGCAGGAATAAATAAGGTGCCTAAAAACACAAGATAAATTGGTGCAAATTATTCTCCAAAATTTTAAGTTAAACTGAGACTTGTTAATTTACCTTCACATGCCATTATAGTATCCCAAGGAATTTGTATTCAGTTTTGAACTAGACTATTCCACCTTGTAAGTTACCATCTGTTAGTTTAGTCTTAATATGTATATAACATTTGGACCACACCTCTATCATATGCATTAGTTATGCTAAACAGCTCCTCATGGATCCTTGACCAAGTGGAGCAGAAAACTGATGGTCTTTATGATACAGTCCATGCTCTTCAAGCTAGATTTCATACTTACTCAATATTGCTGAAATGCTCCACAGAGTCAGCAATATCGTCTCATTCTTCTTATTTAAAATTAAATTAGTTTCAGAGAACTGCCACAAGAAAAAGCAACAAAATTCAGTCACTCTGTATTTTAAACTTAAATCAGTCAAAGAAAATGCTCTGGTCTAGCCTGAGTTTTTCTGCCTTGAAACTGGTTTGGAGCAGACCTTGGATATGAAGTAACACATAACAGGGAAAACTGGAGGACCAAAACAGCAACCCAGCTCATGAACAGAAAGTACATGAGCCTGATAGAACAGGTTCTCCCAGACGAGACAAAGAAAATACCCTGATCTTTTGATGAGTGATTTATATCTGTCAAAATGACAGGGGTTACCTTTAGTAGTTTTTTAATTTTATGCTATCTATTATTTCCTCAAATCATCATTAAATGTCTCTGTCACTTCTAATTTGTCGTGGGGTGAAAATGAAAGTAAAACCGGTCTTTTTTCCTACCATGTGAGGTCCGACAGGCGGGGGGGGGGCCAGCGGTGGGGCGCTGCGGGTTGTGCCTGCGCCCGCGCCCACATGGTTTCAGTGGCCCCTTTCCCCTGCAGTGTCTGCGCAGGGCGGTGGCGGGGGGAGTGGCGGCGGTGGCCGCGGTTCCAGCGGCAGCCACGGCGGCATGGCACGGAACAGCGCAGCTCAGCCTGGCGCTGCCTGGTGCTGCTCAGCACAGCTGGCGGGGTAACGGCGGCGGCACCAGCGGCCGGAAGAGGACCCCCTTGCCCCGCTGGGTGCCGCCATTTTGCCGGAGTGTCCCGGCACTTCCGGCGTCTCCATCACTTCCGGCTTGTCCCAGCACTTCCGTGGGCGCACGAAGCCTCGCTGGGGTCGGCCCCGGAGTGCCANATCCCGCCGCGGCAGCCTGGTGTGGTATTTCCTGGGACAGGCAAGCTGGTTTTCTGTTTTTCTTTTTCTTTGGGATCACACTCTTTCGTGATTATTCTTTTTTTTCCGGAGGGGTGGATTTTCTCTCTCTCGGGATCACATTCTTTCTCGTGAATTCCTGGGGGGGCGGACTTCTTCCTCGGGGGTCGTTTTTTTTTCCCTTGTGGTTTTTTTTTCTTTTCCCCGGGGGCGGGTGGTCTGGCGATTGTCTGCAGCTATTGCCCGGGTTCAAGGACCACATCTCTTCCATCAGCACTGAAATCCCTTCCCAGGGGCCTAAAGGGAGGGGGAGGGGGCTTGCGGTTTCTAACTGTCTTGAGTGTTTTTCTTCAGAAAAGCCAAGCGGAGGCTCGCGCTGCTGGGGGATCCTCAGATTGGTCGCGGGCCTTCTCTAATTATCCCAGCGTCTCTTCGGGAGCCCCAGAAAGAGACCAGCACTACTCTGGAGCGTCCTCACCCCAACACGGGCACTGGGAAAGCTTAATTTGTCTGTTTTTTGCACTTCATTGTTGTTTTTTCTCTGTGTGTGAAATAAACTGTGATATTTGTGTGTTTTCTTCCTTTTGGGGTGTGTCTGTGCCTTCTCTCAGACATCTCTTGTCAGAATCGCTAATTTTGTGGTAAAACCATGACATAATTATATCTTCCTTCTCTGATATAACTCTTATTCTGAAGTTTTCTACTTAATTTGCCTAGACTTAACATAACTCCATAGAGGACACATTTACTTAAATATAGTCAATTCAGTCTTTTAAAAGTTCACTTCACTAGAATATAATTGATCTTTATTTTTAATAAAACTGTAAGCATAAGGGAA
The DNA here is from genome assembly GCA_013400695.1 of Neodrepanis coruscans. Classification (NCBI taxonomy): domain Eukaryota; kingdom Metazoa; phylum Chordata; class Aves; order Passeriformes; family Philepittidae; genus Neodrepanis; species Neodrepanis coruscans. The sequence goes on along the minus strand of VYZS01013108.1, from coordinate 18,014 downwards.
TATTCCAACTTAGAGCAATACAGACATAGCATTCTAAAAGGATGATCTCAAGCAGTTGCAGTTATTTTAATGGCTCATTTGTCTATCCAACTTTATTATATGCAGATACCTTAGAGGCAGCCTGTGGACAGTCTGTGGAAGCAAGTTTGGCAGCAAGCTGACCTGCTAGGCATGCATTGTCCTAGGTATTCTGGAGGCAGTGCTCTAGGAGTGCCTATGACCCGTCCTGCAACTGCTGTTAGCAAAGCAAGCTCACCTCCTCTTGAGAGGCTCCTTCCCAGGCAGTCCAGGGAATCAAAAAGATACCTGGCTTCCCCATGTCTTTGAAAAATAATTAAGACAGAAGAGTTTTGTGAGACAATAACCAGACCTGGTCATACGAAACAACCTTTCTGTGCATAAGACCTTTAAAATTTGCGTCTCCTAAGTTTTGTTATTTTTTAAATTCAATATTTAGTATTTAAATATTCAGTATTTAAAACTTTTTTAGATATATTTAAGTCTGCTTCCTGTTACTGTGCATGATTCAGAATGGTTCTTATATACAAACAATAGACTTAGGCATTTTACAGCCATCTCAATGAATGTATAGAAATACACTTTAAGCTATAAATAAGGTAATACAGTTGTCAAATAAATTGGTAGAGGAATACTATTAGTTCAGTTTATTAGTCAGTTTTCATACATGCATAAGAAGACAGAACCCGCTACTCCTATCTGTGAGAAAATGAACTCCCAGTGTCAACAGTATTTACAAATTAAGTTCCTACCTTACTGCAGTATATATCAAGTATCCATAAATTATATAGAAGTATATAATTTATCCATGCATATATCAAAGTATGTAACAGTTTTTGAAGACAAGACTTTTCAGTGATGCACAGGACTGACAATGTGACCAGCAAGAACAGATACTCCTTCAGATTAGATGACTGGTTAAATAGAAACAAGCAGAGGCACTTTAGAGTCACTCAGTTAAGGCCCTTGATTTATAAGCAATAGGATTTCTTTCAGAACCATATAAAAAAACACCTTAAAATATATATGTTATTTTTAAGTTTTTCCCAGGACTTTAGTGCCCAGATAATTCCCTAAATACAGATTAAATATGACCATATCCAGCTGCTTTTTTCAGCTAAACCATAATTAAAGGCTTACAAAATAAACCTACATAAAAGTTCTTACTAGAACATATTAAATATTAGAATATTCTGCATTAAATTGCATAGTGTCATATAAACACTGTCAATACATCATACGATCTTACAATGTGCCATATTAAGAGCACTTCTACTTTGTGTTTTACTTACTGTGATAGAAAATCCTTTCAATATAATTAAAATGCAAAAATTAAAACATCACATATTTTTAAAATAAAAATTACGTCTGAATAGAAAATCTGCAAAGCATTCTAATCTGAAATAATTTTCTACAGAAAATTCCAAATACGTAATTTTGTTCTGACTTGAGATGAAAATAGGTTCTGAACTGCTGAGAGGAAAATGCAATTATGAGTTTCAAACATTTCTGAAAAAGAATAATTGATCTTATTTTTCTTTTTTTCTCTTTTTCCTACAAGGAAAGGCTTAAGAATATGCAATGCCAGGGTTGCAGTGTAAGCAGTGATGTGAAATTCAAAAAGCAGAAGTGCCAGATTCTACACCTGGGATAGGGCAACCTCGGGTGTTCATACAGATGGTGGAATAAGATGCTGGAAAGCAGTACAATGAAAAGGGACCTGGGGGTCCTGGTCGACAGCAATATGAGTCAGCAGTGCCCTGGCAGCCAGGAAGGCAAACTGTGTCCTGGGGAGCACCAAACAAAGCATCACCAGCTGGTCGAAGGGGGTGATTGTCCCACTCTGCTTTGCACTGGTGTGGCCTCACCTTGAATATTGTGCGCAGTTTTGGGTGTCCCAGTATAAGAAGGATATTAAGCTATTAAAGAATGTCCAAAGGAGGGCAACAAAGATGGTGAAAGGCCTGGAGGGGAAGCCATATAAGCTCACATGGTAGCAGGCACAGAAGGAGGAGAAAGCAAAAATGGAGCCTTGTGCTCCCATATTTATGTGGTCTGGCCAGCATGAACATACCACCAACCTGGACCTCAGGTACACTCAGTGCCCTCCAGGTCAGAATGAGGGGTGCTGTAGCAAATCAGAGGCTTCAGAGGAGATGGCATGGGTGGGCTACCAGTCTGGCCTTTTGACTGACAGCCTTTGACATGTGCCTTCCCATCCTGCCATGTGGCTTCTGACCTGGCTACAGGCCTGACTTCAGATCTGGCCCTCTCAGGCACATGGTGTGACTCTTGTGATAGTCCTGTGCAGGGCCAGGAATTATACTAGATGATCATTGTGGTTCCCTTCAAACTCAGCATATTCTGTGATGCTGTGAATCTGAGAGTGCTTCTTTAAGAATGTCTGATCAGGGACTTTCTTCAGTGCAAGGAAGGACAATAGAAAAGAGAAGAAGCCACAAGCAGGAGCATGCAAGGAGACAGACCTGACAAGTGAATGATAAAAGAGGGAGTGATGAGACCCAAACCTGATGAGTCATACTAAATTGATGAGAGCATATGAGAACATGAGAATATGTATTCCAATGAGGTTTTTATAATTGGAGAACATGTCAATTGGGAAAAAAGGGGAAAAGTGAGACCAGAACCAAACTACACAGGGACACAGACCTCACAAAACAAACAATATAGACAATGATATGAAACAAATCTCCTCATCAGTCACCCTAATCTACAGGCTATCTATGCAGATGCCACTTCCAGAAAGATCAGCCTGGATTTTGTGACTGATAAGACTGTAAATCAGAGCAGACTCATACTGGGAAGAGTAGAGGAATGAGATGTGCAAGAGGAGTGAGTGAAGGGAGAAACAAAGCAAGGGGAAGGCAGATAAGGGTCAGTAGAGTTGTATGGCTGAGCCCTGCAACTCATCACTACAGTCTGTTCTATCATTTTAATAGCTCTTTTCTAATGATCTCTCTACATATGAGCACTGCAGGGACTAAGTGCCAGCTACTGGAAAGACCTCTATAACTACCAGAACTAGTGGCAGTCACTGGAGTCAGAGCAGGGGTGCAGGTGTCCGCAATTACCAGCTAGTGGTGGAAGCCATCAGGAGTGAGGTGGGTGAGAGTCTCAGTGTTGATGGCTGGAGCATGGCCAGCTGTTGGAGGGTGACTATATGTATCTTCCCTGATCCTGGTGTGTGTGGAATACACACTTATATTTGCTGGCAAATTTGAAGCTGGACCAGTCAAAAAGTAACAGGGTATGAGGTCCAGGACAGAGTATCGGGTGGGTACGGGGTCCGTGCCAGTACATCCAGGGGACTTACGAATGTGCAGTGCAAGAAGGACGAGTGTGTGAATGTGTGTGTTTGTGTGCATTCTTGTAAGCATTAAACTAGACCAGCTGATGACTAAGGACCTGTAGGAAGGGCTGGGAGCTAGGCAGGAGAGCCAGAAGAGCACAGGGGCTATGACAGTTCTTTTGGGATCCACAAATATGCTTGCGTGCTTGAGAACATAGAGAGTATTGTGACCTGTCTCTTGACTGCTGAAGAGCAGGAGGAAGATGTGGGTGTCTGTGCTTGTATTTTAACTGAGTCCTGTACGTAGGCTGGATGAGGTGGCCATGCTTCCACCATCCCTTAACAGGGTTATGACCTTCTGTTGCAAGACCTATGCAAGCCTGACAGTCTGGTGAGATGAGAGCCACCAGTGGATCCTGACCCATAGTCAGCTTCAGTCCATGAAGGCAAATCTCAAGGTCTTTCACAACTCATGATGAACCCACTGACTTATGTCCCCCTAAGTCTCCTCAGGCAGGCAAAAAAATGTGACAACAGACAATTGTGTTTTCACAGCTCCTGCAGAGTGAAAACAAACACCTAATCTGAAATGAGGAACAAAGTTCCTAGCTCATAGGAGCTAAACAGATATATCATAGTGTTGTCTGTTAGACTAAGCTCTTCACACTTCTCCTGATGATTATATCTATATTAATTCTCCAGAACTGAGCATTCTAATGATTATTTACCATTTTGAGTTTCTTCACTTTTTCTGATACTAACTTAATATCTTGAGAACATTGCCTCAATTTTACTATAATTAAAGTGACTAACACTTTAATAACATAGCAAGCAGTAATGTATTACAGAAAAATATATTAAAAGTGTGCCAAATTAGGAATAATTATGCAGTTATTCATTTTACTTTTTAAAAATGCATGAATAATTAATTGGTGAAAACTTCACATCAACTGAATGATGTTATCATTCTGCTATACATTCTCTTATGCTCTTTCTGAAGGTGTGCACTGTGTATTTGCACAGTGTTATTTGTAAAGGCTTCAGGAGTAATAAAAGGCACAAAAAGGCAGACTTCTTATAGTGAAGTTAGACTTTCTAATGTACCCAACTGCAAGGTTTCCTTAACAGCAAATAAAACAATCATGCTTGTGTAGAGGATGTAACAGATTTCTATTATTTGATCTTATTGGAACAATGGCAATATTGACAGAGAGAATAAAATAAATAATCCTTTAAAAGTAATCACCCACAGTAACAGAAATGATGTTAAGAGTATGATATGTGAAATTTACAAGCATACATATTGTGTTCTTTTCTACAACAAGAGAAATTCTCTGGCCTTTCTCAAAGTGTTTGTATTCTACTTCTGCATAATGTGATGTATTAACCTTCAACACCCAATGGATGTTTAATATTTACTTGAGTTGCGGACAGGAAGGTAGAAAAGTAAATATACTTTAAAAGGTTTTTTTTTAATTCAAGCCAGTGAATTGGGCAGAAAAAAATCTCAGAGTATGTATCCCAATCTCTAAGTATACTTTTCTTGGGACTGATCCACACTCTACCGTGTTAAAGGTCTTTAAACAAAAGTTGCTGAATGAGGGGAACCTCAGTCCATCTCACTCTTATGACTTTGATGCCAGTGACATCATGAGATGTCCAAAGTTTGGAGAGGAATTGCAGATCAGCAGGAGAGCACCTGAAGAGCAACACAAAAGAATTTCAGTCACTCCAGCCAGCAGAACATGGAAACGGGAAGTAAAAAAGAGGACTTAGAGATGTGTGGACACCTACAGAGCTGTCATTTTATTGACATCATGGAGATGTGGTAGGAAAGCTCCTATGACGAGAATGGTTGGCTCTTTAGGAAAGACAGGAAAGGAAAAGGAGGAAGCAGTGTTACCCTCTATATCACTGAACAGCTGGAGTGCATCTCTGCCAGGGGTGGATGAGGAGTTGACCAAGAACTCAGGATTGAATGCATGGGAGAAGATTAAATAGAGGGTCGGGTCAGGGGTAATATAACAAGTATCTGCTATGGGTTGCCTAATCAGAAAAATTGAAAAGATGAGTACCTCTATAGACAGGAATAGCTTCATATTCACAAGCCCTGGTTCTCAAGAGGAAATTCGACCACCTGGACTGCTGTTGGAGGGACAACACAACACAACAGGGTGTAAGGGATGCAGGAGGTTCCTGGAATGTGTTAACTTCCTTCTCCAAGCTATAGAGGACCATCAAGGAGGTATCCTATGCTGGATCTTTGTCTCACCAGCAAGAAGGGGCTTTTGGGGAATGCGAAGCTCAAGGGCAGCCTGGGATGCTGTGGCCATGAAATGGTGTATTTCAAGATCCTCAAGGCAGCCAGGGGGATGTACAGCAAGGTTTCTGCTCTGGACTTTAATAGAGGAGATTTTGGCTTCTTCAGGGATCTGCTTGGTAGACTACTAGGGAATAAAACCTTGGAGGGTAGAGGGGCCTAAGAAAGTAGGTTAATATTCAAGGATCACCTGCAAGCTCAGAAATGCTGCATCCCAACAAAGAGGAATTCAAGTAAAAATTCCAGGAGGTCTGCGTGGACGAACAAGAAGCTCCTGGACAAACTCAGACAGAAAAAGGAAGCTTACAGAGAGTAGAAGCAAGGACAGGTAGCTTGGAAGGAATATAGAGAAATAGTCCAAGCCACCAGGGATAAGGTTAGGAAAGTTAAAGCCCTGACAGAATTAAATCTAGCCAGGAAAATCAAAGGCAACAATAAAAAATTTCTACAGATACAAGAGTGATAAAAGAAAGACTGTGGGTCCTCTATAGAAGGAATGGGACATCTGGTTACACAGGATATGAAGGCTGTGGTACTTAACCAGATTTTTTGCCTTTGTCTTGACTGATAAGTGCTTCAGTAACACTGCCCGAGGTATTCTGTGCTTTTATGAAAGAAGAGACAATTAATTTCAGTTAAATTTATAGACATTCATATGATGTCAGATTATGTTTCAGATTGACATAAACCTATAGGGACACAAGGCTGATAGTCAGTACTGGGCTGGTGTTTTTTGTTACAGAACTGTCAGAGGAAAGATGGAGTTACTGATGTCTAAATAAGAAAGAGATGATGATTCTGAAG